>VYZQ01018737.1:0-14676 GCA_013400655.1 Mystacornis crossleyi
CAAAAGAAAACAAAAACAAAAGGGTAACTGCCATGGGGCTTTCTTCCCAGCTAAACACTTCACACACCAAATTCCTAAGGGAGTGATGCTTTCAGCACATCAGCTGCCTTCTCATCAACTGACACTTCCCAAATAAAGGGGGAAAATCCTAGAACTGTTCAGAGGGGCTGACATTTAAAGAATCAAATAAGGCAGAACCAGATAAATCGCAAGCACTTAAATACGTTTATATCTTCTAAGCAGTCTTAAAATATGTCACAAGTATGATTCTGCCTACTCACTCAAAGAAAAGGGATCTCTGCTGTTCCGTTGTCAGAAAGATGAAGGTAGAGAGGGAGTAGAAACACGGTTGAAGCGTACACACCAGATTAATCCTCATAAAACCAGTGCGTGTCTAAGGAACACCAACACCAGGGTTCTGGTACATATGCATGCAAGTCACTAGTCTGTAATCGCAGGCTGATCAAAATGCATGTGCTAAATGGGGTAAGCTTATCTAAAAATGTAACGCCAGCTGAATTGCCCTGGGTCCCTAGGGAGGCCTGCAGCACAGACAGTGTGAGTGGGCTGGAGTTCAGATGTTTCACTGCATTCACACATGCTGCTGTGGAAGCTGGATGATGGAAAAACTACACAATTTCACATCTTCCTCTCAAAAAAGCAGTACACAAAATTTCATCATGTTTTTCTACCTGATATCCATCTACTGGCCAGGATCAAAAGCTCTAAATCCAGCCTTAACTTTCTCAAGAACGTGATGAAGAAATTCCTACAAGAACCCTGGTTCCTCTTGAAAATAAACACTTCTACTAAATTTCACTCATTCAGCAGAGGGAAGGAAAAGCTGGGGGATGTTCCCATTTTCTCCTTCCCACAGCATCTTGGGAGGACCATGAAGAGGACACCTACAGACTCAAGGCTCCACCAGACCTCTGCTGTGCAGCACCTACCCCTTGACTGGAATCAGCGCCCACATGGGAGTCAGGATAAGCCTGAACTGCACAACACAACCCTCAACCTCAGGGGGGAATTCACTGACCGCTGAGGGCAGCACGAGCCTTTCATGTGATTCTGCCAGGTTATGACTGGGCTCCTACTCCTTTTTAATTCTCATTAACATTTGCTGACACCTCCTTTACAACCAGAGGGACAGGTTCTTTACGAGAAGCCATTTCACCTTCCCCAGTTAATGTCTTAATCCACAGACTGAAGCAGGTCAGATTATCTACACTTATCAAAGACAACATTATGCTTCATAAGCTACTTTTCTGCTTCAGTAAGGAATAAGCACCTTTTATTTCTTACTGTGTTTACCCATTACCTCACCGAGCCGCATTATTGTTAGTCTTTCTGAGGCTCCCCTAGAATAGGAACACATAAAACAGGATTTCCTCCAGCTCTGCGTACCCTACTTACTCCAGAGTCATTAATGACATAGGGCTGGACTGAACAAAGACTTAACATCAAATGAGCATTCAAAACAGCTGGGAACAAAAATATATCTGCCTGGAACACTGCATCTGTGTTTTGTCTTTTGAAAAATGCCAATGAGGCAAAAATTTGCTTTCAAGACCACTTTTACAGGAATGTTTTCATGAGAAAAAAAAGGACTTGCTAAACACTTCCATGTGGGACACGTATCCCAGCGGGCTCCAAATTAGGTTTATAACAGTTTTTATACATACATCTGAAAATCAGGTTGTCCTTTTTCTGGAGATCAGCTATAACTTAACTGCTGTCAAAAGGAATTCTGCAGGAAAGATCCAAGAGCTGCACAAGAATCCTCCAAAAACCCAAATCCAAATTGTCTTCCATGTGATAACAAGGAATAGCTGAAATACCCAAGGGTAGGTAACTATCCTCAGAACTCAACTCTGAGATTTTTAAAATACCTCTAACCAATATTTTAAGGAAAACTTAGAGATGTATACATGTAAGAAAAACACAAGTGATACTGTCCCAGGATTGGTAGAAATTAAGGATACTGCTTGGGTTCAGTGTTTAGCATTCAAAATAACCTTGGCAATCTCTTAAAGACCTCAGTATGGGTGGTATACACAAAAGCAGGGGCAGCCAGCAGATTGGGAGGCAATGCAGCGACGCATGAGAAACACTAGGGGCTCTCTATAATGCTATCAGCTCCCACCTGCCCCAGGACATTTCCTACCTCTACCTACAAACAGAGTGATTCTCCAACTGCTAAGTAAACAGTCTTTGAAGATAACAAAGCTTATTCTAATCTCTCACTGATGTCACTCCTGTATTGTACTCAGCTGAGCTACAAAACTCCTGGGTTAACTCACTCTGTAAAATCAGGATTACCTTAACTCTTTGTTCTTGCACAGACTTCAGGAATCCTGTTCAGGTACAGAAAGAAGTATGTTTTTCACTCAGTGGATCTATGTTTTTTCTCGCTGAATAACCACAGACATTTTTCAGCTCACTTCTTTAGCAGCAGCTGGACCATTTCTTACCATTATGCTTAGTGAGACAGCTTGCCCAAAGAAAGCACAAGCACAGCCTCTTGGAAGAACAGAATGCCATGGACTACTTCCCCACACTAGCAAACAGGACTGCTGCTCCAGTGGCAAAAAGAAAAAATCAGATTGAGCCTGGAGCAGTGTGGTGTGCTTATTGGGGTGCTCCTGTCCAGGGCCAGGAGTTGGATTTGTGGGTCCCTTCCAACTCAGGATATTCCATGATTCTAGCAAGAGAAATTAAAATACAAACTATAAAAAGAAAACAAAAAAGTAGAAACTTCCAATGAATCACCTCAGAGGACAATGCCTTTGTGTTCTCACTTGTGTTCACCTCTCAGGGCTAAGTGTTCTGCATTGCAGTTCTTTAACTATCTACTCCACGCTTCTCACTGCACCCAATCCTCCAAGAGCCAAACCCTCCCACAGGAATAAAACACTCAGCGAAGAACTCAGGGTGAGTCAGGAAGGTCAACCCTGCTTATAACACATCTTTCACGTCATCAAAAGACTTGGCAATAAGAAGCTGAAACCCAACTAAATTCTACAGCACAAACAGAGCTATTTTGCTTTTGAGCTGCATGTGCTTATGAGCAGCCATGACCAGAATAATAAAAGAACACACAGCACAAATCTGGGAACACGAGCTCAAGTTGTGCCTGAATATTCACACTCCCTGTCAGTCCCAAACGATGCCATGATGATTTTTCGCTTTTTCATATACCCCTCTTATATACCCTTTTATACAGCTTTTATANTTTGCCTCTTCAGTAAATTATATCAAAGTTATAACAAACAGATCCTGGCACTATTTCCACACACATACACATAAATAGGTAATTATGTTCCCACTGAACAGAAAAATGTAGAGGATGTCCTGGAGAAAAGCAGATGGCGTATGATACCAACACAGAGAGATGGATTTGGAATACAGAGATTGACCCATTCTGCAGTCTGGCTTCATCTGCAATTCACCCGTGTAAATCAACTGAAACTGCACAGAGCCAACAGGCTTCATTTTCCACCTGTTAACACAGGTTATCGATTCCACCGTCAATAGAAGAACCACGACGCAAACTGCTATGAAATGAAAATCCAGCATCACCTGTAACTGGAGACAGAAGTAGGCAGATGTACGTTCAAGATGACATACTGCTGAAAATACTCTTCCCTAAACCCAGCCACGGCTCCCCAAAGGGTTGTCACCAAAGACATGACACCTTCCCGCTGCCAAACTGCCCTCAGGAAGCCAGTAAGGCTGAGCCACGGTGTTGCTCCTCACGATCAACGGAGCAAATCCTAAGCACAAAGCCCACCTTCCACACAAAAATCAGAGAAACCCATTCACAGCCTGTGTTTCACAACATGTCAGCATGAGAAACTCTCTCAACCATGCAAATATTCTTCTAATCATTTAGCTCTTTGTGGAAGTCCCAGATTTTAAACTTGAATAACAAGTAACTTCACCAGGGGTCAGTCAAGCAGCAGTAAGACTGCATGAGGTGGCAGGTTAAAGCATCTCATGTGTACAAGAGTACAAGCATGAAATTCAGAAAGGGCCCCCAGGGATCCCAATGCAAGACACGAAGATGTAATTAAAAACCATAAATCCATCAAATGAAAAATATGTAAACTTAACATATTAACTCATATATTTTTCTTCCTTGAACACCTTTGTCTTACTCTACACTACTTTGGAGCCCCCAAATTAAAAATTAACAATATCAGAAGAAATATTTCTTAATATGTGAAAAGTGAATATCAATAATAAATGCTTTTTACTTTATTCTTACAAGTAATTGCTGAAAGAAGCTATCTCAGCAGTCTGATGAGATTCTGTGCATATTATGAATTATTACAACTGTATCTCCTCTTTACAAAATCCACAAAAGGAGGATATCTTCGATATCTTATAGTGTTTCCATGCCACTCAATCATCCACACAAAATTACCCTTGTGAGAGCTTGTTGGAGGAATGTATTTGCCTGCCTTTGCAACAAAATCTTCAGAGAAAGACAAACAAACAGTTCACAGCTTACAGTTATACAGGTTACACTAACACCTGAACATCTTGACTGCAAATTCTGGGTTAACTTTGTATTTCAAGCTACAGGCAAAATAGTTATAGGCCAAATCCTGTCCCATGTCTCACCCACAGCATAGTTTTCAAGATAGCTTACAAAAGTTCTGCAGTACCTGTAGAACATATTAAGTCTAAGGTACATCTTCTAAAACGGGTATTTGGGACAAACCAGCACTTCCGTCTTCTGCTCACTGACCAGAGAAGTAGTACCAAGCATTTCCCAAAAATGATAGTGGCAAAGATATTTGTCCCTCCCCTCCATCCTTCAAAGGCCAAATTTTGCACAGCAAATTTGTTTCTCATCATTAATGAGTGCTTCCTTGGAACCAGATTTCCCAGGGCCAGGCAGCAGTATGGGAACACCATGGGTGACCCAAAAGGAGTAGAGCAATTGAAACTAGGATGGCCAGATTTCCTGATCTGGAAATACTGACGTTCATACTGACGCCTTAGGTTTTAACTTTTATTTCAAATCCTATATTGCCTAGTGTGTAACTCTGAAGTTTCTTGTAGCCTGCTAGCTGCTGTTCTCTTCTGCCAGATAGACATAACAAAGCCTCTCCAAGCTTGTTATTCAGGGACACTCAGATCATCCTAGGCCCAAAAGGTGTAAACTAGGGCCTCTAGAGAGATGGAGAAATTGAAGAAATTATATCATTAGCTAAAGTTTTGATTGGTGAATTTATGCTGATATGCAAATGAATCAAACCTATAGAAGTGTGAAGAACTTGTGACCCGTCGTCCATCTTGGGGTCCATTTTGGATGTAGCCTTTGGCTCCCCAGGGTGTACCTTTGAAGGCCTTTCAAATAAATACCTGCCTTTATTCCCTTATTCCTGTCTAGTCTCTGTTTCTAGGTAGCCACTCTAGGCATCAGTACAAGCCACGTGTTTGTCTTCAAGTTCCTGCTCATTGTAAAGACTGTCACACTCTGCAGAGTCCCTGGAGACAGCTCACGGTCTGGGGGTGGCAGCAGCTCCTGCTGCCCTCTTTAGGGGTGGGAACTGGACATGTGCCACTGGTCCAGCATAGCGCCATCGATCTCAATCACTTCAGCAGTCTCACCTCCTCCAAAACACTCAGCAGGACCACTCTGCTGAAGGCCATGTGATGTATCCTAGGCATAGACACCATCCCTGAACTCCTCAGGGAATTCAGATGCAAAAGCAGCAGACAACCCCTGTAAACAAATTCTTACTTGATAAAGCTATATGCAAGCTGTAGGAAACTGCTGTAGTCTGAGATTTAGGAGAAAAGCAGCAGTGCCAGAATGAGCAAATACACACTACAACATACAATACAGTGAGAACAACACAAGGCAATAAAAAGAGAATACAATACAAACTGAGTACATCTAACATCCCAAATGAGTTCAAACACAAAGCCAAACGCTGCCCATTTACGGTATAACCAGCACTGATCAATGTATACACACGGACAGCAACACAAAACCACGCTGTAACAAATGGTATGTTGCAATAAAACAGGAAACACATTTAAACATAACCTTTTGAATGCTGTGAGAACCAGGACTAATGCTTCTCTTTCACCGTTCATGCTGAAAGCCAGTCAATGCCCAGCCTAGCCAGAAGTATCACATTTCAGTTTTGGACAGAAGGCTTCCCATCCCATTCACTCAGCAGTGTAAAATCCCTCAGCAACATCACGGGAAGATTTGCTAAGAGCTAAACGAAAATTGATCATCTTCCCACAGCTGTCCAGAGTTCCAGTCAATCCTGCACAGATATTGATGTTTGGTAATGCCAGCCCAGCCCCAGCCGAAACTCAGAGCAGCTTGCAAACTCCAGGAATGCTGATCAAAGAAATTTTAAGACCTGACTCAAAGAAGGATGGTTGTACTCACCTAAGCCTCTTTTTGTGAGCGAGAGCTGAGACTTCCCTGATTCACTGTACATTAGGGTGATGTATATGGCAGTCAGACTCTTGGTGATAAAACAAACACACAACAACGGCATTATGCTGCCTAAAATAGGTGGTAATAATTATACTAAACATTCTTTCTCAAGCATGAGAATGAACATCTGCCAGCTACATCTTAAAGGCTCACACAGCTTCAAAGCAAAGTCAGTCCAAAGAACTATATGCCAAAGATTTAAATTCACTTTAGCTTATCCCGGAGAAGAATATGTTACTCCTGCTAAGTGACACATTCCCACCACACTCCAAATGATTGGAATAATAATTTGATAAGTTCCTCTATAAAATTTACCTTTATTCCCATTTAAAATTAGAACATTTCTAATGAAAAACTAATAAGTAATACACCTTGGTATAAACTTCAACAGCAGTAGGGGGGACTGAAGCCACTGAAGAGCCCCCAGTTTACAAGGGCACATCACAGTTCCACAAGGCAGCTTTCCAGTTCCATCACGGGGAAGCACCGTGCAGTATGCAGCTACACCCTTTATAGATACCATCAGCACAGCTCTAACCCCTGCTCCCTGAGCTGATCTGATACCTGCTGCTTAGTGAAGCACCACTTCAACTGGATACACACCACAGACCTTCAGTCTCCTTCCACAGCCTCACCATTCCTCTACTGGTGAACTAGCAGATTTTCAAGACTACCTATTACTCCCTTTACAGTTTATCTGAAGTCCCCAGCCTTTTTTGCTCTTTCTGCTGTTGCAGTGACCCCAGTTCCAGAACCCTCTCCCCGACACCTGACCTGAAAGTTCAGTTGCAAGTCACAAAGTCCGCTGTTTTCTCCGTCCCTATGTTATATATTCTTATTATGCATATTACAGGAGCAGTCAGCTCTACTTAGCAGTTGATGATGCCGAATGCCATACAAGCAAGAGAGAGTCCCCAACACAAAAAATGCTTTTACTGGAAATGGACAAAAGATGGAATCATTTTCTCTTTGCTGAGCAAAGGAGGAATTAAGCCCATGCATATTAAGCTGCTTGCCCACAAACTCAGTGACAGATTTGGGGATTCATTCAGATCTTGCATCCCTGCAGTGGGACACAGTTCTGGTTAACAGAGGCAGCAGGAAGCATGATTCTCCTAGAATCATGTAAACTGAGTTCTTCTCGGAGAATCATGCTTCCTGCTGCCTCTGTTAACCAGAACTGTGTCCCACTGCAGGGATGCAACAGCATTGGCATGAAAAAATATTCCATAAGACATGCAGATGCTTCCACAGAGATTCTCCTCATCTAACCACGGTGAAGCAAAATTTCTGTTCACTTTTCATGATAAAATGTTCACCTGCCAGCTGTGAAATGTTCACCTTTCCACCCAGGAACTAACTGGCTCTTCTCCAAATCAGCACCTTCACTGCGGCAAGGACAACTCAGGCCCACAGTGTGCAGTTACTTTGGGGTACCCATGCAGCAGGAGACACATGCAGCAACTGTGAATACAGCGGGTAATCCTCGTCTTGGGGGAAAAAAAAAGAAAGGAAATCGTGGTGGTTTCAGTCATCCCTACTCCTATATCCTGTAGTGCCAGGTCCAGAGCAGCAGCCACTATCAGCTCCTGTGAGCCAGGGAAGAGGAGGAGGATGATGACTACTGCTCCAACAACCTCACTGTTAACAAGCCAGAGGTTGGGATCACTGTAGGTGGAAACTCTTGGCAAAAACAATAAAGCAGCTACTACATATTTCAACAGGTTCAAAGTAACCTCAGATGTTAGGAGCAGATGCTCTTTTCCACCCCCTGGGATTTTGAAATGGTTTATGTGTTTCCTCCCTTTCCCCTAATAGGGCAGGGTGCTGAAGGAATTAGCCAGAGAAAGAGCCAGAGCAACACTAATTACCCTCAGCTACCCGGGAGACCACAGTACCTTCAGTTAATTGTGCAACCCCCACTCCCCCACTTCAGATCCCCCAGTGAGAAGGTCTCTTGCCTCTAGCATCCAAACTGCAAGATAATCCCTCTCACCTGTATTTTAAAAGGGCATGCTTGAAAATCCTAAGTGTCTGAAGCAAACTCATTACAATTAGTTTCCACAGCTTATCCTATCACACGGGGAACAACTGTGCTGAATGAAACAAGGGAACTTCTCGTGTCAACACATTTGACACAGTGCTGTCACTAACCCTGTTATTAGACTGCACACGTACCTGAAATCCACATCTGAGCTCATTGCCTGGAGCGCTCCACGGCCAAGTCTCTGCAAGAGTCTCTCTCACAAAATTAAATATTAAATGTGCATCTTTTAAAAATGCCCTGTAGTTTCATATTTATTAACTAAGACATTAATTTTCCACTTACGCATTTTTGAAATGTTAAATATAGAACATTTTAAGGTGCATTTGTTGCTTGTAAAGAGCTGTGAAAATTGGATTCCTCTAGAGAGCAATCTGTAAAAGACAGCTCTCCCACTCAATTCCCCTTATCTGTATCAATCCAGTTGCAGAAAGACCTCCCATGAAAATAAGAAGACCCCCTAAGTAACAGAGGACCCCAAACTTAGCCAAGACTCAGCTGTCACCACTGTGACTCCCAAATTCAAGGCAGTAAGGGCTACCCAGCAGTAAGGGCTGACAGACTAATACAAAATAACGGGCACAGGAAGAAAAACTCAGTGAAGCCAGGGATTGCTTCTAAAAGCTTAGACCCGTTCCACATGCACTTCAAATGTTGCAAGAAGCCCCCATATGCTCGGAATCCTTGTTCTTTCAGGGAAGCATGACCCTGCAGGCAAACACTGAGGACACAGAGCCCTCTGCCATACTCCTCCACATGCAGCACAGCCTCCTGGAGCACCCAACAGTGCACACCACAGTGAGGAGACAGGTACTGGCAGCCAGGGATCACATGAGCTGTCCTTGCCACTATTTCTGCTGATACCAGGCCATGAGAGTGGCCAAGGTGGCCACTGAGCACCCCTGACTGTCACACATTAAGACCACAGTCCTCAACCCCATGCTTGTCCTCTCAGCCTGGTTTTCCAAAGCAGTAAGAATGGCTCCACTGCCCTTCTTTCCACCCTTCTTCCTGACAGCCCTCCTTAACAGCTTTTGAACCTGTCATACGATCTGAAATTGAGGTAGAAGGCTCAGAACAAGTTCCTACAACTTCCACAAACTGTCTGTGAGAGAAATTGGGCAGCACCCATGTGTTAGTTGTTTGGCAGAAGCCAGATGTCCAAGTACTACCTCACTGTCGACCAAGCGGCGTGTGTGCAGCTGCAGAGAAGATGCTGTCTCTTACGCAGCTATCTGGGACAAGGAGGGAACAGCTGGGATTAACGCAGAGGGATGGGGAGAACAAATGCAGTGAACATCCATCCTACCAAACCCTCCTTCCCTAGTTCTGCTTCTCGTGGAAATATGCAGGGGTTATTTAGCATACAGGAGAAACCCACAGGGAAGAGCATGCCCATCCCATAACTCTGTTCTTCATCTCCCCTTCAGGTGACACAATCAGCAGCACAAACAGGTGTGCCCCCAAGAGACCATCACTTTGACAAGGAGGAGTGATGGGAGTTCAGTCCAGCAGCACTGCCTGGCATTTGCACAGGTAAGACACATCCATGTAAACAGCACGTCTAAAGCCAGTGCCACCCTCCCTTTTTTCCCAGAGAACCCGAGGTTCCTCCAACTCTGGCTGGTGTAAATCCGAGCCCCGACAAGGATACAGCGGGCTAGGACTTGCTTAGCTCCCTGAAATGATTCATGGTTCATTAGCAACAAAGGCATAACCTGTCCTGGTCACTGAGGCTCCTTGCAGACCAGGGCTGGCAGCGTGATCCTTTGTACCCAGCTGCAGCTCACCTGGGCAACTGGGAATACAGGACTTTTTAGGTACTGGGGAATAAAAAATTGCCAACGCCACCAGCAATAGAGCCACACTCTCTTCTTTGTCCTTCGGGCCCTTGGAAGCCGTTCGGTGGTGTGCCTCATGTAACACGCAGTGCAGATAATGCAACAGGGGTAAAAATGAAAAACAAACCAGCAGAACAGGGAAGAAAAGAAGCTCTTAAAAACTAAGACAGCAAGAATTTCCTGAACTCAAGCTACAACACAATATGAATGTTTCTGCCCTATTTCATGTTGCCTCTGGCACCTGCCTGCACTGGCAGTAGGTACAGTATAAACGGCTCAGACTGGGGGTGTCTGGGGGTGAGGGAGGATGGGGAAAAGTGAAATGAGCTGACTGAATCCCTGGGCTGGGAGAAAGATGATCATCAAAGCTAATCACTTCCAAAGTGAACTTCTGCTGGTCTTGGCCTCCTTTCAGTACCAATAAAAAAATTTTTGTAATACAGTATACCTGGGTACAAGCATTACTTTTCTACAACCAAAATATTTACACCAGTATAAATCCCTTCTGTGGATGTAGTTGCATCCATGTGTGCAGTCCTCACACCGCAAGAGCTTTTTTTCCCCTGCTCATAAGGAATTAGGTAAAACCATTTTACAGTAGCTGTATATCCTTAAGGCTATTGCCTGTGCCAGAGGCAGGACAGAGTTTACTTCCAGAAATGCAGCTACAGGAGCACATCTCTCATACTGAACAGTCCCTGCCTCTCCACTTCCTGCTGGAGACACACACCTCACTCTGACATACATCTCTTTGGAAATGACGGGATGTTCAGGTTTTACCTAACAGGAGCATCACACAAATTGATTAATTAGCATTTGTGAAGCACTATGAAGAATTTAGGTGCTAAGTAACATTATTACTAATTTAATCTACATCCCATTCAGTCCTCAGCCTCTCCCTGAAACTGCCAACAATGATGCCAATTAGTGGTAATTGTGGTGGTTTGTGACAAGGCTATTTGCCAACTGGGAGTGAGACACAGACCACCAACTCATTTCCCATGGATTGTCCCGCAGCTGCCAACAGCAACAACTTCCAGGCACAGCAACCTGCTCTCCACTCCAGCCAGACCTCTGGCAGTAAGGATCCTGTATCCCATTACCAACTCTCCAGGGACACAGCCTGCAAAACTTTCAATTAGGGATAAACCAAGGCACCTCCTACGCTAGTTCAGTGCATGGCCCAATAACTGATGCCAAACTGCAATACCAAAATGTTAATCTGGGATAATTTCAGATTAAACTTTGCTCTGTTCCATCCACACTTAATGAAAATCACATTTTGATTCACACAAAGGCCTCACTGTGGTGGAAAACTGTAAAGGCAGCAGCAGTAAAATGAAGGAAATTGAGAGTGTAGGATGCAGTAAATCTTGTGCTTGGGAGACTTTATGTTTAAAGAGTTTTAACATAAGCAAAGAGGTGTATCTTTTTATCAGCTGTCCACAGACATTTGGAGGACTCTGAAGAGACACAAACAACTAACAGTATTCTGTAATCAATGCACATCATCTAAGCACCGAAACTTTAAATTATTTATATATTTTAAATATGTCTAATTGAAAGGATAGCAACACAAACTGTATGAATCATAGCCCTCTCAAGTAATTAGATTTGTTATCCCTGCAGACTGCAAACAGTAAGTTGGCTTTCTATTCTAATGTGAATTCAATCCCTTGTCAGCTGCCCCACGCATGAGAATACACCTCCACTCTTTCATCAGGAAAGATATCAACAGCAGGAAACTAGCCCTTCTTTCATCTCTGAGGCACCCACCCACCTTTCCAAAGGGTTTTCAACCAGGTGTGGAAACCTTTCTGAATCTGTGCTGAAAGATCTCTTAATTATTATAGCAAAGGAGGTAAATCCTTTGACAGCAGCATGCTCCAAGCAGCAGCCTTCTGGTGTTTACTCATCCAGTAGTTGCTTAGTTTGACAGTGCATTATAAGAGCTTGTAATAAACTTTGGACTTGCACTGTATGGGCATGAAACTCTTACAGAGAGGAGCTGCTTTTTCAGATGTCTTGTTATATAATTAAACAAGAAGGGGTGGCGGGGGGGGGGGAATCGAGCAAGCTGCCTTTTTGGCACAAACGTTACGCAGTGCTCACCCTGCCAGCATATTGCATCAGATTCCCACTCCAAGGCCAATTCACAGCAGTTGAGTAGCCGAACCCCTCACTGTTATCTCCCGCTAACCTACTTCACGCTCACAAGGCAGTAAGTACAACTGTTTATTGCATTTTCCTTCCTGAGGAGCTGCTCACCACACCAGGATTAGAGGGAATCTGAGCCTGCAATTAGGCTCCAGGTCTCGCAAGTGTCAGAGAATAGAGTTTCCAATAAATTTCAACCATCGAGACCTACTGCATGCTGCACAGTGAGTAAACTCCAGGTATCTGTTGCTCCGTGCTCAGGTCTGCTGAGGTTCTGACACTGTGACAACTCCTATTTTATTACGTTCCTAGGCATGCTTTGAAACCGTGCAGAAAAGGGAGATTAATTTACCCATCATCAAGTGCTTATCAAGGAGGTCCCCCGAGACCCGCAGGAAGGAGACCACACAAATAGGCCTTTGCTCACAGGTCTCCTCACCTGGCTGAGGCCCCCGACTCTCCTGCACTGGAAATTTTTTTTTCCCATGGCAGAGATCTACTCCCAGATAGGACACAATTCTTCATGGCAGAGGCCCACCCCAACAACAGGACCAGGGATTTCTGTGCTCCTCATTGAAGCAGCCTACCTCAGGCACCCCACAAGGGAAATTAAACTTCTTTCAACCATTTGCAGCAATCCAGAAAACAAAAGGTCCAGCAGTCCTGAATCCAATGAGAATAGATATGTGACCTTTTACACCACAGAAATTAGAGCCCACTCCAAACCCAGCAAGTCAGAAGAGAGATTCTTGTCGATTTCAAAAGGCTTTGGATCTGGCCTGAAAATGCAAACCTCACTGTGCATTCGGACACTGCTCCACAATGCACCTCCAAACAAAACTATATTTAGACTCAATGGGAATTCTGTAGATCATACAGGAACTCTTTGAATGAAAACGAAGGTCAGTAGGGTTTGGCTTCCTCTTCAGACCCTCCCCCCCATTCTTGCAAACATCCAGATAAGCATTGTTTAGAAAACAATACGTTACTTCCAAATGTTATCAAATCCCCAACACACATTTTGTGTGTCCTGAAACAGAATCTCGGGGTCTTCTGTTGCATTTTGCCTCATCAGCTAATTCTCAGGATCTCTTCAGATGTCTAGGCAAGACTCTGTATCAAGATCCTTCAAAAGCTTTGCTCTACCAGCTCTGACAAAGGAAAAGGGACAAGGATAATAAAGGCCTTTGAGAAACAGAAAACAAATACGGAAAGGAAAAACTGTGCAGACAATTACAATACATGCAAATAAAGCTGCACCTGTGTTAGAGGGAATCTCTTGGCATCCTCACGCACTTTCTCCATTCCCTACCAGATATGAAGTGCCACCGTGCAGCACAAACTGGAGGAAAACGACACAGCCAGTGCTTGCCCGAGGGACATTAAGGACAGGAGTGAGCCCATCAGCCAGGCAGGCACGTTCTAGCACCCAGAGGGCAACAGCACAGCCCACTCAAAAATTATCCCACTCAAAGTTTCCTCCTTTGCCACAAACATGAGTGTTTGATTCTCAGCTGCACTTTATGGGCTTCTCGGAAGGAGGAGCTGAACGTCTGCCACCGGCAGCTTCTCTTAGGAAGGATGATGGCAAATCCCAGTCGCAACACCGAGCCGGCATCCCCGGGGCGGTGTCAGCAGAGCTGGACAGCCCCGGGTCCTGCGGAGCAACACGGGGAGCTCCCCCGGCACCCGGGCTGTGGGGCGGCCCCGAGGGTGCGTCCCGGACGGCACCCGCACAGCCGCTCCTCCGCTCTTTCGCTCCTCTTCCCAAACTCTCTTTTATTTTTAACTGTTTCTGGCAGCCGGTGGCTGTAACAGCGGGTGAACGTCCAGCCGTACAGTTTCGCTTTTTGGTAGAAGTCCGGGACAGGAAATCCTTTAACTTTTGAAGAACCCTCCTGGGTTGGAAATCTCCGGCTTTGCCGCCACGCTCCCCTCCGAAATCCTTTGGGGACGTACCTGTGACCCCGTGCGGGCCGGGGCCAGGCTCCCGCGACCACCCCCCGCGACCCCCCGGCGGTGCTGGGCGCTGTACTTACCGGCGGGGCGTTGGGCGGGCAGCCGCCGGCAGCCAGCCGGGCCGCCTGCCTCCTCAGCTCGGCCAGCTGCGCCTGGCAGCTCCGGCACCAGCCCCCGGCCGCCGCCCGCTCCAGCGGCCG
>VYZQ01018740.1:9963-30777 GCA_013400655.1 Mystacornis crossleyi
CATAACTCCAGATTCAATATCATGTTGTGAACTCTGGGAGCAGCTCAAATTGCATCTGATGTGACCACATAACAATATTTGGAGAATTCTATATGGAGGTTAATATATGAACAGCTCTGGCTCAACATATAATTAAAATGAAGTACATTTTAAAGTGATTATTTGCCCTACAATGAACATTTACTTCAGGCAAAGAAAAATGCCCTGAAATTCAGCCCTTCTCTGTGTAGATTCTTAGCATTTGCTATTGCCATTCCATAAATTCTCTTTACTGGCTGTCAGTACTCTTAGGTGAGCTGACTTCCAAAAAGTGTGGGGAATGCTATACCCACAATTTCTTTTTGGTGTTTCAAGAAAGTCTGTTAGTATCACTGCCATTGATAGTGAAAAATCAGATTCAGTCACAAGGACGATCTCAGAAGCTGCGTTGGAGATGGAAGGCATCTCCTCCAACACATGGCCAGTTGTGGTTACTAGAGGGGAAAAATCAGGGAGAAACACATGGTTCAGCTGGGTTCTCCAGGCTTCAGGAACAATTTTTTTGCATATTCATTTCAGCCCACCCCCATTTCTTCTCCTCTAAGCTTGAATACTTCACACGCATTTCAGGGATATGCTACAAATTGAGTTGGGGAAAGGTTTTCCAAGCCAAATAGCCACCACACTTCAAGAGTTTAAAGAATAACATCAGAATATGCGACTCTTTCTAATCTACGGTTTTCATGCTCTTTAAGCCAGGGATACTCAAACATTCCATTAAATAAATGAAGGTCCCATCACAACCCCTTCTGTACTTTAAGCCCTGAATCTAACTGCCTCATTTCTGAATCTGACTGTGAACTTTTCAAACACACCTACAGCAGTCACTGCATCATTTGTTGGCATTATTAAAAGAATCTTCTCAGAATAGAAAAGCAAGCAATGGGGCATCGTGTTTCATAGAACTGATCTTTATCTCAGAGATTTTACAATCCAATTTTCTTCATGCATTCTCTGCTCCATTGGGGCCTTTTATGTGAGGCATTCACTAGAATAACAGTGCACTTCCATTTGTATCTCTTTTGTTGCACATAAAAGCTCAATTAGTATTCCAATTCGCCATCAGCCTGTACCTATTTAATGAACTTTTATCCACTTCCATGTTCCTTAAGTTTAATTAACTAAAACGGAACAAGTATCTTGGCATTATTAAATGCTTCTGGAATTAAAATATTCTTTCCTTGAAAGTTTTTATCAAAAGTCAGAAGCAAAAATCTCTGAGTTCAGTTTGGATATTCTACTAACTTTATCATTGCTTTGCAGTTTGGAGTGGGACTCAATAAAATATTATATCATAGCTTTAATTTCTTTAACTGGATTTTAATCCATGTAACATTTTCAACATTTGGCATTGAATCCCAAGGGAAAATTCCATTCAAACATCTCAACTATTTAACAAGAATGATAACAGAAAAAATGATTCAGACATATCAGTGGGGGATTTGTAAGAACCTCCTCCAAATGCGGTGACTGAATCTTATGTCACTATTCTGCCTTTGAGCTCAGAAAATGAGATGAGCATATAAATACATTTTTCTCACTCAGCCTATGCACAACTTTATGTTCAGCAAAGGGAAGTTTGTAAATTGTTCTGACAGCATCTTGTGAGACAGTGTGATGATTTTTTTCTGAACCTTTTGTTAAGGTCTGAGCATTTTGTATGCTGCTTCGACCTACCACGGCCTTCTGCAAAGCTCCAGCTGGTGTGCAGAGACCTCAGGTGAGACTCCAGTTCTCTGAAGGCTCTCTTCTGTCTGCTACAATGCAGTATTTTGGCTGACACTGGTCCCTACTTTTTAGATGAATGACCTTGATCTTCTACTTTGATCTTCCTTAAGATCAAACTCTTTGCCCCCTGCTCTGCAGTCACAACATCTATGCTGAAGTGCCCCAGAAAATTTAAGTGCCCACCCCAAGAGGATACACCCTGTTACAATCACTGATGCCCACCCTGTTACAATCACTTTATATGGAAAGATTCCTTCAGAGAGTTTTCCAGAGGAACAGCCTTGCTTAAACACTGTGACTTTCCTCCTGGAGGAGGGAACATTTCTCTCCACATTTACTACAAGAAGTCTTCGCCAACTTATCAGAAAGGCAGAATGTCTCTAGGCAGGTGGTTTGTGGAGCTGTGTAAGATGCATTGCAGCTCACACCGATCAGGATGGGAGGAAAAGGGCAGCTATTGAAGTGTTCTTGTGAGGTATTGGTAGAAGTGTCCAAGTAGCAGCTAATGATGGGAGAGTGGCACTGGCAGGAGTGGTAGGAAAGCACAGTTTTTGTGTTGACTCTCTTATATGGCAATAACTTTCCATTTTGCATTTTATTTTTGCCACATGAGCTGACCCAGGGCTTTCTGTTCTCTCTGCTCTAAATCCATTTCTTACGGTATAAGGCCATAATTGAACATGAAATAGGCTTGATGCCACATGGATAGAGATATTTTTTGAATATACCCCGGGAATTAAAAAAAATTTCCTTTGTCACTCACTTTATTTTTTCCCCTTCTGCCCAAAAAACCAAACCAAAACTAAACAAAAAGAATAAAATAAAATTCTGTTAAAAAATAGAAGGTAGTAATAAGAAATGCCCAATCACTACTTTTACAAAGGAAAAGGTGATATATCTGTTGGATTCACTGCCTGGAATCTGTGGGATGTGCCCTGGAAAGACAATTTCCTTGTTGTGTGTCTGGTTCCTGCCCCAGTGGTAGCTGCAGTTAATTGGAAGTTCTCTTCTGTAGATGGGTTGACATTTTCAAAGCTGCTCAGTAGGAATTAGGTGCCTAAAACTTCCAGCAGTTTCCAGTTCTCTAAATAAACATACAAGTTGTTTTTCAATTTACTTGCTTTAGAAGCACCAACACTGTGCTTGTGTTCTTTTCCCCTGAAGAACCTCTGCAGCCAGCGTGTTACGGTTAAATCTGAGAAAAAAGGGAAGATATTTACACCTCTGGCAGTGAAAGAGAAGATGCTTTTTGCTATGATTTATAGCAACCAACATTAATCTCTACTGCTTTATACTATACTTGCAATAAACAGCTTTGGAGATTGATTAAAGACTGTCTGCAGCTTTCACTCAATTTCAGCAGCTCTTCTTGCTCCATAAACTCAAAAGGAATAGAGATTATGCCTTAAACAAAACCCATGATATTCATCTCTGGAGCATTTACTATTTTCAGTGCTTTGAATTGAAAGTTATATACGTGTATATGTGCATGTGTTAATTTCAGACTTTTCTTACAGAGTTTCTTCCACGACAAATGGTACAAGAAAATTGGCTAAAGAGACAGATCTGGATCTCTCTTCTTTCCTTCTTTTTCCCTATTCCTTTGTTTGATTGTTGATAACAGACTTATTACCCATTGCATGTGTTTTGGTGAATCACAAATGAAAGAAAAAGCATGGGAGAGAGAGAAAACTCTCTCCAGCATCAGCAACATCTTCCCCACCTCCAAATACAGCAGAGAATGTTTTAATTACTTTGGTACTTACTATGCCAACATCCCTAATTACATTATAATTGTTAGAAGTTTTTGCATCCATATATGTCTTGTGTTCACTATTACTGACTCCATCCTTAACATCCCTCTTCTTTGTATTTAGCCCCGTTTTAACAGGCAGTTCTCTGATCATTTTGAGAATTATCTCACCTCATGTTTCCATTGTCTTCAGTCACACAACCTGCTTCTGACTCCTGCTATCCATTTAATCCCACATCTGCCCTGTGTCTTGTGTCCTCCTGGCCAAATTCAATTTATTTTTGGACTTCAGCATTTTTATCTTTTTTGTTATCACAAACTCTGTCTTTCAAGTTTCTTTGGTTCTACATGACAATAGTTTTCAGCTTTGATCCTACCTTTTTAACTCCTATCCACACTTCTCAAAATCCCACTCTGCAGTTTTCCAGTGCAATCTTGTCACGTGCACCTGGATAACTTTAATCCTTTCTTTTCTGGCCTTTTACCTGCAGCTCTTTGATCCCTTTAATGAAGAATTACAATGATGAATATGCAATTCTTGGTTGGAATGTTAATCTAGTCACACCCTCCTCCGCCTTCCTGTCACACTTCTCCTGACTCATCTCATCTCATTGACTGTCCCAGCATCATGAAGGTGCTCAGTGACTCTGCACCACCAATTCACAGGTTTGTGACCATATTTATCTGATGAGGTGCTCCCATCTCAACCACGACTGCCATGCTAGGCTTCCTACAATCCCACAAGGCTCTTTAAACATCCCTAGAGCCCCTGAGAAGAACATTTCCTTCCTGAGCTGATATATGGCTGTATCCATTTAATTTCTTCTCTTAAATCTACTTCCATCTTTTACCAACCCCAAATTAGCCAAGCTAGCTGGAGAAATTCAAGCCTAGTTACACAACTGCCCTCACTGAAGGACTATTAAAATGCTACTTTGTCACTGGTTTCATGGTACTGACTACTTCGCAAACTCTTGAGAGCTGGTTCTGGCTATCTGGACTTGCCTAGAATAGATTTTAGTGCTGATAAAAATAATAAAATAGCAGAACAAAACAGAATGAGTAAAATTCAGAATTGAAGCAAAGGAAATCTAAAATTTTATTTCCAACCAGCCATAATGTTTGAAGAAATATGAGTTTTTAATCCACATCTGGACTTGATGTCTGTAAAATGAGTGAACACTTAACATTTGAATAACCTTGATTGTTGGAGAAGTTGTCAGCAAATTGGCAAGTTTGAGGTAAGGATTTCTCTAGAGGAAATCACTAATAAGTAAAAATAAACCTGAGTTTTATATCTTGAATGTTTTCCTCCTACTTTTTTTTTTTTTTAATGGAAGCTTTTGGAGTTGGGAATTTATGAGTCTTTCATAAGAAAGTTCAGTGTGATGATGTCCCTTGAGCAGAGGTAAACTGAAAACATCTGCTACTCTTTGAACTGACTTTCGTATGAAGTGTCTGCTGCTGTTCTTTCTTCACCTGCCTTCTTTCTGAAGGGCCAGTATACACCAGGAAAATCTCTCCTGTTACACGTCTGCTGACCAGCTTCCCTCTCAAATAGATGGCACAGGTGGGCTAAAGCAGCTCTGAGCAGCTGCACCAACTCCTTCGATGTGCAACAAACCCAGGGAAGAACATTTGTATCACCACTATCGACTTCTGTTGCTGGATGGATCCCTAGAGCTGGATGCAACGAAGGGCATGATCATGGCTGTGAAGCTGCTGTATAACATAAAGATAGTCAAGGACTAAGATGTTTCTCTCTATTAAATATTAAAGCCACAGGTAATTTAATAAGGAAAAAAACACGATTTTGATCAGGCAGTTGTGAGATACAAAGATGTACTGTAGTTAGAAGTAGCAGGAGGCAGCATTCCCAACACTACTTTGTGGGAACATATTGCAAGAAAGCCTTTTCCACTGGGCTTTTCAAAGCAACGTATTCTATTAGATATGATCCGTGTTCTTGGATGTGAGCAAAAACACAACATTGTGCAGAAAGAGAATGCATGAATAAAAATCACAAGTAGAATCCACCTCCTCTCCAGAGCAAATCCAGAGCAGGAAGCTGAAGGCATTTTGTATATGAACCTTCCAGGGACATGAGTGACAGCTTGCATGGGTGAGCACAGTGCCTGTGTCCTGCTCATACTGGAAAAGGACGTTTGTTAATTAAAAAAAACCCCATTGCACACAGCTCTGTTTGATTATTATCAATGTGCTAATTTTGTCATTAGGAAAAATAAACAGCACATCTTTGCCACCTGCCAGATTTTGCACATTCAGACTGGTCCTTTCTAGCTACACTGGCTGCCTGGCAGGTGGGCTCCCACTTGGCACTTCTTCCCACAGCTTGCTCCATTCCAAAAGCGAGCCGGGGTCACGCAGCTGCAGCAAATTGGGTTACAGTTATCCAATAAAGCCCTAGTTAAAGGGTAACCATCTAGAAAGATGCTGGCAAGGTTGATGAATTTGGATGAAGCTGAAAGTGTGGGGAAGAGCGTGGAAGATGTCCAGGTTTTGCAGTTTATTTACAATGAAAGTGTATGGACCAGACTCCTGAACTGGAATAAATCTGGCCTGCTTCGTTATTTCAGTGGTGCCCTGTAAGAAACATCCTTTGGGGACTTCAGCCCTGCCACAAAATGAAGTGTAGCTGAGTAGATAAAGCTTGAGCTCAGAACTCCAGACATCTGGGCTTTGTTTCTGGGTTGAGCACTGACCTCTTGTGTGGTCCCAGCCTGAGCCGTGCTTGTTTACTGGCTGTGCTGAGGCACTCTGGCACCAAGGCTCATGGCCTGCTTGGCTGGGCACTGCGTAAGCATCTCATGGGCAGGGTCGCCTGCCCAAATGTGCAGAGGGAAAATGAACTTGCAGTGATCTCTGTGCTGCTGTGTGTGCAAGCTCTGTGAGTCAGACTCTGTGTGGTGCAGGAAGCCTGTCTGTGCTATTTGTGGTGTAGCACATCCTGTCCTACACTCGATCTGGATTATCCTCAGGCACCAGACACTTGGTTCTTGAGGCAGCTGCATCTTTCCTTTTGAGTGCACCACTTGGAGTCGCATGAAGGACTAAAGTAACATATTCCAAGTAGGCACCTGAAGTAATACGCTTCTCCCCTTGGTGAATGCAAATAATTAACATTAATTAGAGCTGTGCACATGCATTAAGAGCAGACTTCAGCACTCTGGGGAAATTTTATTTTCAATTAAGTGAAAAAATACTTTAAAGTCTGATAGCTCTGAAAACAAAGGGCGCTTCTGTGCCAAGTTACCTGACTTTCTTTTAACCAAGTCTGCTCAGAAATTAAAGGCAAGGACATCACATCTAGATGTTGTTTCCTACTGAGGCAGATCTTTCAGCAGCATTAATTAGTCAGCTATGGATGAATGGAGAAGGACACCAGTGGTTTCAGTGGCTGACAAAATGCTGGGAGATCTACTCTTCCAGGTACGGAAGCTAAATTGTGTTACACTTGTGTTCCTAGAAGCTCTCCCTAGTGGGGGAGTATAAATTTCATATATTATCTGCCACACCTCAAACTCACATTAATATTTTTTCATTACCAAATCCTGCATCTACAGATTAGGAAATACTAGAACAGGGCAGGTTTGTAGCTTGAACTCAGCTCCTTGAGCTTTTGCTATTTGATAGGCTCTTCTTGTCCATAGTCACATTCTTTTATTTCTTTGAGCACCTGCCTGTTTGGCAAGCAGGATGGATGGGATTCAGAGGACATTCAGATGTTTGATATTTCTTATTAGTTTTGTCATTCAGCGTGTGGCCCTATGCATTATTTACTATGGCTTCACTGGAGCTCCTGAGGCACAATCTTTCTTTTCCTTGTGGACCCTTTCGTGGTGTTCATGCTGTACAAGCTTCTTCCAGAAAGTCTAGTTTTCCCAAGACTGTGGGGAGGTCCTTGGATTGCTTGTTTACATTGTATCCTGAACATCCTTCATCTTCCTCATAAAGAGCTCAGTGGCCGTAGCCCATTTCAGCAGAGCCTGGGCCATCCCACGTCGCGCTCCTGGCGCTGGTTAACAGGGTTATATTGCTCGGCAGAGGGACAGAAGTAGTGGCCAGGCAAACTGTAAAAACTCTATCGGTCAGAAGTAAAATAAACCCTTTCCTCACAGACATAAGGCTTGATTTTAGGATGTACCTGAAAACAAATTAAATAGAAACTGTAATCTGTCAGCAACACTGTTCATTGTTCATTAAAACAATGTTGGGAGAGAGGATTTTCAGATGCCTGGGTTGGTCTCTGCTTAAGGTGGTGCCCTTATTTCATCTGTCTTTTTCTTGCAGTAATTCATCTGCAGCACTCAATCAAGGAGAGACTTCAGAGAAAAAGTCACTTGTTAGTGCCAGCATGTGCTGTGAGCAAGACTGACCAACTCAGGAGGGGAGAACCTTGTACGGAACATCTTCGCACTCATGGAGGGAAAAATTTAATATTTTCTGCTTTCCTTTACTCCAAATGGGAAGGAATGTGTGGTGCCTGAGCGTGGCTGGCCTGGTTGCACACGCCAGGGCAGTGGTCCCAGGGGGTGGCTGTCCTGCCTCCCTGGCTGGCAGGGGCTGCACATGGCACCAGCGCTCCCAGAGCCGATCCACCCTGGCACGTTGCATCCCGCCGGAGCTGGCCATCCGCCTGGCCGGCCGGCAGCCGGCCACCAACACAGATGGGCAGGAGTGGTGGTGGCCAGGGCACGTCCCATCCCCCTCCTTCCACCATGCTGCAAAACCTCACAAACAGCGTTGTCAGGAATGAAAGCTGTTGCTGCTGAAGGCTTTGTCTCGTCATTTGCAGTTCATGGTGTTGGTAAGGTTATTTTCAAGCCAAGCAGTTTTTCAACAATGTATGTTTACGTAGATCTCATTTAAAACAGTAGCTTGTCCCATGCTTTATATTCATGGGAACTTCAGAGAACAGTTTTTAAAGCCCATGCAATCTGGATTTAATTTGCATTTTAATTAATATTTCAAATGAATTCCTTGGCCTTGTTTATTTATTTATTTATTTGAGCCTTTGAGAGCAAAGACTCTATCAAAGTCTTGAGATTAGAAGGACTGGGATTTCTTTGAGCACAGCTTTTATTTGGTCATATTGTCTAAGACACCTCTGACTAATTATTATTAAATGGAATTAGCTACTCTGTAGCTTAGACTCAAGCTTCTCATTTGCTTTATGGCAGAGGCTGCAGCAAACTCACTTTGCAAGAAAGAGGATAAAGTACTTGTATTACCTGTTAAGGGGGACACAGTTTAAAATGACATTTTAGGTACATGAAATTAAAATCTCAGTCTTGTAGAAAGAATGAGTTTACATGTAGATCTTGAGGAAAAATTGGAGGCTGCATTTCAGGAAAACATTTAAATAAATGCTTAGGTTTTTGTTGGGCAAAGTGCTTAAACACATTATTCAGATTAGACACTGCTTATCTTTCAGAAGTTAAACAAAACACACCAAACTAAAAATGAAGTTAAATTCTATTCAAGCAATGAATGTTTCAAATATGCTTGAAATTAATTGTGAGAAAGTGTAATTTTTCATGCATCCCAAACTGATTTGTTAGATGTTAACAGCATCTAGTAATAAATACCCTGAGTGAATTCTGGGTTCCTTATAGAGGAAACATAAAAGTTATGTTGGTTGGCCTTATACCTGCAATAGATGGTGAAACAGTGGATAAGATGCTGCATAGCAAAGGGCTGATTCAGTGCAGAGATAATAGCACTGAATTCTAACAGTGCTTATTGCCTGAAAATTTCAAGGCAAATAAGCATGAAATTAGCAATTAGGGAAATTAACCTTATTGCCTTCTTATCAGAGTCAAAGAAACTGAGGCAGGAGACAAAATATCAACTGTTTTAAAATCAGCAGCTATCTAGCAGTGAAGCTGGAAGGAAGACATCCCTCAGTTCAGCACCAGTGAGCACATCCCTGGCAGAAAGTCAGTCCCTCTTCTTTGTCGGGAGAGCTGCAGCGTGATGAGGAAACAGCTGAGTCTTCACTGGTGTCAAGGTAGGCAGCTCTGGGGGTACAGTAGAGTGTCTTCTTTTCATACAGATGGATATTTCCAGCACTTATGGCTGCTGCCAGATATACCAGGTGCCGTGAAACATTTTCCTTGTGGTATTTGGGATTAGGATTTAAGTGAAGTCATTTTGAATTGTTTGGTTTTTGACAACTTTGGCTTTCCAAACTTAAATCTACTTAAGAAGAACATCAAACTTTCATCTGTTTTCCGATTTTCAAAATTAGTTCATAACCCTCTGCTTCAGTCTCTAGGCTTCATGCTTCAGAGAATGTCACAATGCAGATGTGTAACTCTTAGAATAATCCACCATAAATTAGATGGTAGGAAATACATTCAAGTACCACAGACTTTATTTTTGCAAAGCTGGTAAAACTCAACTCAGCTTTAAACTCTTTTCCTGACCAAAACAAACCAAACTTCTTCTCCAGAAGATTTAATTTGTTCATCTCTTTTTCACAGTCAAAGGATCAAGCTTGATGTTCAGTGTTCAGTATTCTCTGTTAAAATCTGTTGAGAACACTGGCAGGTAGCTGACTCTGCCAAGCACATCCCAACACCCTCAAAGTGCGAACACTTTCAGGGATGGTGACGAACAACAGGACTCCAACTTATTTTTTAAAATCAACAAAGCACAAAATTCAGACTTCTGTAATTGGATGAGATTCTGTATTATAAAGTAACTTAAGAGATTATAACAACAGGAAATTTTACACTGAAATCAATTCAGTTGTGCTGTGTTCATGCAAGGTTTTCTTCTCTCTTGCTTTGTTTTTTTCTTTCCTCCACCACCCCTCGTCATCACTGTTACTAATTCCAGCTAATACCCACCAGAATCTTAACGAAATCTACCTTGAGAAAAAGCAGAATTAGTCAAAATGAGAAAACATGAACTGCTGCCTTGGAACAATGGGCAAAATATTTCCAGTAACTACCAGCAGCAAAACACTGGGCAGGGCAGAGTGAGGGTGGGAACTGGTACAGTTCGTGATGGTGCCTGGAGGTATTTCCAGCATGAAAACTGTTCTTTTCAACCTTATACTAAATAACAAGTATTAGGAGGCAATGGATTGGGATTTAGAGAGTCTAGACAGAGGAGGATAACCTTTTCCACCAACTTCCCCTCTGATCCTGAAGCTTTCAGCCTCTTTCTGTTTCTCCTGTCTGCAGCTGTTAAACAGGAATTTGAAGGAAGAGCCATTGCCTTTCTTACCACTTTATAGTCAGCTCTTTGGCATGTTTCATAGTGTTAAAAACTCCCAACATCTTCACCCTCCAACCATGTGGGGGTGGTGAAATTGGATCCAACCACAGACATCCAAAGACACTGCCAAATTAGGACACTTTTAAACTTTGTGAAAATCCCAAACATGTTAAAGAACACGTTCACATGCACAAAAATATTTATGATTTCATTAACAACACAGAATGAAATGTGTTCAGAACTCTTCCTGCGTTCTGAAAATAATCAGATTATTATCAGATGCTGAAATTGCACAAATAGATTCTTGGCAGGCAATTATATTTTCCCATACAATTTTTTTAAATCTCCATGTTTCTCCAACATGTCACTCATTTTTCATATTCATTTACAGTTAAATGTAAACAAAGTGCCATAAATTAATTCCATGTGTAGCTAATTTTTCTGATAAAATATGGATGAATGAACATGTTGTCTTCACTCATTTCAATTAAGACTCTTTGATTAATTTTAAAATCCCAGTGAAAAAAATATCCATGAGACATGCTATCATTCAGGTCGCATGTAGATGGAGGCATTGGATAAAGACCTACAACCAACAGTGTCTGAATGAAATCTAGGTTGTCCTAATCTGTCTGATAAATGTGACACTGAATGGTAGCTTCATTTGTTTTAGAAGATATGATCATGCCAAAATATGGTGCAGGGCAAGAAGACAGTGAAGCACAGTATTTACAGAAAGATGGTAAGGAGGTTATAATCGCCTCCTAAGGAAGGAAGAACCAGAAGACAAAGAACTTTTAAAGCTAGATTTAGGCAAGCCAGAGAAGGACTGGAATATGGTTGATTAAGTTGTGTGCATGACGATGAGTTTCAAAGTGACATAGTGTCAAAGATGAGTTTTAAATAAAGAATAATGATAGTTAAAAAATGATTAATTGTAGAGAGTTTACACTGACCTTAACATGGCAGCAACATAGCTTGAGAGTCATTCTTTGCCTCTAGTTTCTTAATTCGTTTAAATATTTGCTATTGCAGAGCAATAAAAATCTTACTGACTTTTGTGTTTGGAAATGTATTATTACTGGAGCACAGTAGCCTCTAAACACACTTGGTGAATCCAGCTTCCCTGTGATAGGCATAGTTATTAGGCCTTGGCGTTTCAGAGACCAGGCATTATTTTTTTGGTAAGTGTTGCAATGAAATTACTGAATGCTGTTGTCTTTTATTTTTTCACCTCTAAACTGGAGAAGAGCGTTCATTCTATCTCTCCCTTTTCCCAGTTTTACTGATATGTTCTGTAGTGCCTTGGTATTTGTGGGTGCAGTGTCACACAACCGAAATTTGCCAACCACAGACAGATCTGTAAAACAGTAAAACTGTGAAAATAGGGGGTATATTTAAAGACATCAGAAAGATCACTGAGGCTGGAACAATTTCTGTGTTGTAAAGAATAATAATCATAATCAACCTGCTAACACTGAGACAAGTAACTTTGCGAGTTCTGAAAGAAAATGAGGAAAAGGCGTTCTTAAGCTACCAGGCTAGAGAAGACAAGATGAAAGTGGAAGAGAAATGTCCTGCTTTTCTTTCTTTATCTTTGTTTCTATTCAACTGATGGATGCTTTCTGGTACAAACAAATAGGATGATGCACCCCGTGCAAAGTTGTCGAATGCAAGAATAATCAAAGGTAATTTAAATAGTAAAATAACTAATTAATGTCATTTACAAAGTGCTTAAGCAGTGTCCCTATGCAAATCAGCCATCTTCTCAACAAGGCAGCTCTTGCAATTGCAAATGTTTCTCCCAGATTTTCACCAATTAATGCTTAGCTGTAATAGGTCCCCTTGGATACTTGGCTTCCGAGCACAGAGGGATCAAATGTTCTTCCTTGCATGCTGCAGCAGTTTTGAAGGATTACCATTGTGAGCTTTTTTCCTTTTAAATGCTCAAATTCCCTCCAAAAGACGACTCTCCAAATATATATGTTACTCATGTTAGTCTATTTTTTTTTTGTGTGAGCAAGTTCACTTCCAGTTTAACAAGCGCCTTATCTCTTACAAATGAAACTAAACAGATTTTCTAGCAGATGCCACTAACATTGCTGAGCCTGTGCTGAGAAATGCTTGTTATGGTGGCATCTGAAATACATACTTGGAGGATTTTCTTTAAAAAAAAAAAATTAAAGAAGGTCCAAGGGAGTTTCTCATCAGGGCTAAACACTAACTGTCCCAAGGTCAGGGAGGGAGTGAAGAAGGAGTAATGAACAGAGAGGCAGTCACAACTCAGTATTTTTCCTGCCTTCTGTCAGTGTTGTGGGCCAGGGAAACCCACCCAGACCATATTTACAACAGTGGCTTTATGTCGTTGATTCTATCTATATACATAGTTGCTTTATTTCTATGACTTTATTGTTATTATTAATTTAAGACATTAAAAGAGGACCTATTCAAAAGAGGAGCTATTCCACGTTTGTTTTTCATAAGATGGAAAGACAGCAGCATTCCCTTGTACAGCAGGCTGACCAAAGCTTTGCTCCTTTAATTTCACTGATTATGCCTCTGAAGTGCAGGCTCCTAATTATTATCCTTAAAGGGAGTGCTGCCAGGAAGGATTCACTTTGGAGATGTCTTGCTTTATTGGCAAGGCAACTAAACCTGACAGTGAAGGCTGCCAAGAGGAGAGTGGTGTGATTTTACTGAGTAGGAAGGGATGACAGGAGGAGTCCACTGTGCATAATGTTAGCTGAGAAAGGCCATGAGAGAGTGATGCTCACATAAAGGAGAGGATTTGCGGTGGAAAGCAAGAGAAGATCAACAAGGAGGTGAAGGGCATGGAGTGGGGATGAGGGTGGGGATGACAGCACAGCAAGAGCAGTTATGAAAGAGAGGAGGCTGATCTGATTATGAAAAAGAGACTGCTCCTGTGCTTTTTTTATTCTATTCTGTGTTAAAAATTACAGAAAATTCCATATGTGGGATTTTCTTCAGGCTACCAGCAAGCCTTAGCCAGCTTCATTTGTTTGCAGCAGTTGTACCATCTATTCTAGTCCAAGTTCTATGTTACCATATCTAACACCCAAAGAGACTTGGTGGTGGGAGAAGGGGCGGCAAAGATGTAAAAAAAGACACAATGCTACAGATATAAAAAGCATAAGAGATAAAAAGGTGGTGAGTGAAGAGAGAAGGATTTTGGAAAAAGAATAATTAAAGCCATGAAGAAGAACGACCTTTACCACCCTATACTGTCAGGAAATTTTTCCAGGTGAAGGGCTACAAGTAACAGTCCATCTAAACCATTTCAGTTTTCACAGCAGAAGTGAGAAATCAATCTATTTGGTCAAAAAGTAAGGTATTTTGCTGTTCTAGTTAATGCTTCATTGAAAGGCAGAATATAGAACATTAAAGAAATAGTATTTCAGAAATTATCAAGGTTGTAGGAAGCTCTACCAAGTATTAAATGCTTTGTGCTTATATGCACTTCAGTAAAATGAGAGCAGAATTTAAATGCAATGTGCATCAGCTTTCATGACAGTACCTGAGCAGATAAGGCTCTTACCCCTGCAACTCTTCTGTTTCACAGCAGGGCAAGTGAGGCATGGAGAGACAATGTCTTAGGTCTTTCCAATCTTAACTTCCCCTGAAAACAGCAGGTGTTAAATTCTGAAGCACCTCAAAGAGACTGGTATTCAATGATTCATTGAAGATCACACAGCAGAGGCCCATGAGGAAATAAAGACTTTAAGCCGGAAACCTCAAGTCCTGGGTTACTACCTTAAACACTAGAGCATTCAACTCTCCTACTGAAGCTGAACCAAAGTTTCAGGTGTTGTGCCTGCTCTCAGTTTAGATTTTTCAACAAACATAATTTCTAAAGTGTAGTTACAGGGGAAGAACCTTTGCTGTGTAGCATCAGTGGAATTCAATATCCTTTGATAGGATTGCTCATCTGTAACTGATGTCAAAATGTGGGTCTCTCTCAGATATATTATACTTTGACTTAATTAAAATGTACCTCCACTACTGGCATGAAAGTAATTTTGTACAAAACCCTCAATGTGTGTATTTACTCATCTTGCAAAAAAATGGATCAAACCGTCAGTAATGGTGATATAAATTGGTAGTAAATTTTTTTCTTATAATAGAAAATATGCATAAAAATTACTGGCATTTTCTGTTAAATAGGAGAGTGAAGGGACTGAGAAGCAGCTTGAATGAAAAGCAAAATGTTCAGCAAGCAGTTTAGGAATATAGGTATTTGTTTATTTTCATGTACATTATAAAATATTCAGGCCCAAGAAACACATGTAAAATTTGGAAATGAGAGGACTGTCAGACAAGGTCCAGTAGCTTCAGCAAGGAGAAAATTGAAAAATTTTGTAGAAAGAACCACGTTAAAATTAACAATTCAGAAGCTGCGAGAAGGGACAATATTAGTCAAGTAACATATTGCAAAGGAGTTATAAGGAGAACTGACAATTCCGATGATGTGTTGGCACTCAGTGCTTTGATTTGGTGGAACTGCATTAGCAGTTTCAGTCTTACTTACTTCCAGAACTGACCCATTCATTTTATAAAAACATCACTGTTACTGCTAGAAAAGCTTCCCCTCTCCCTGCTCTGGTTCCTTCAAAGTGTGAAATGAAGTGGGGGTTTTTTTGGATCTTGGCACTGGAAGCAGGATGGGAAGAGGCAACACCCATGATCTAGGCCCTGGAACAGTTTCTCGGTTTACATTACCATAAACTCAGAGGGGCTGGCAAACAGGTCCTGAAGGACAGGCTTTGTGCCAATGGGCTTAAATGTTACCATATATTTCCACTGGAGAAATAGCAAGCAATAATAAATATGCCAGAGGGCAGGGGGCTCTTTCATATATCCTAGATGGATTAGAAACCTTCCAAATTTTCATCAGGCTTGCAGTTATTCTGCTTGTTACATACTTTAGAAGAGTTTCCCCAATACCCTTCAGAGATGCTATTTCTACTCTCTGGATGTTATCTTGAAATTATGACTAAGCAAGAAAACTGCACAGGGAAAACCCACTTCCTCTCATTTTGTACAGTCAAATTCCCACTTAGGATTTTTGGAGCACTTTCAGACCTCTTGTTAGTTGTCCCCATTGAAGTCTTTTGCAGCAGTGAAGGTGTCTTTCATTCTGTAGGAGGGAGCAGAACAATGAGAACAGCTCTGCAGTGACCACCAGACTGGTGTGTTGTGTCAGGGGAGCAGGGGTGGTGGGCTGATAACTCTGCTTTGGGCAGGGGGAATGAGCCTCACCTGCTGGATAGTAAACTGCAGCTGAGGGGAGGGCAAAGTACATTTCCTCAGCAGGATCTCAAGTGTGAAAGGAGAGGGAAACTGTGGTTTCCCACCTGCTCTCCTGGTCCAAGATTAACTGAGTTTTATGGAGTAATGTTCTGAAGTCAACAAGGTTGTTACCATATTTTCAGTCTCCTGGTTCAGTGGCTTGTGTCAGCAAGGACAATGGCGGCAGCACGTGTTTCCTTAGCTTTTGGAGAAAGCAGGGCTTCCAGGATGTTTCAGTCAAAGAGCCTAAGCAGAGCTTCTCTCCAGCAGCAAGGCTGAAGGACTGCTCCCTCCTCACAGCCCCTCTGAACTCGGATAGGGTCCCCACAAGCTCGTGGCGGGTGCACCTTGCCATGGGACCGGGGGAAATNTTGGTGGCTACTCATGCTTTTCTTTTTTGCTGCTCCCTTAGTCCTTTGTATGGGGTTGTGGAGACGAAGAAATGTGTGAGGTTCCAGCACCAGAAACAGAAGGTCAGAGGGAGCTGGGCCATCAGGGAGCTTAAACTAGCCACTTAAGGAAAGGAGATGTTAAGTCCTTCAGCCTTCTCCAGCTTTCTGTGTAAAGCTGAGCAAAATAAATACTGATAATAACAACAGTAAACCCTTCATACTGAGAGTATTTCCTGGTTTACAGTTCTCACAAGCAGAAATGCCCTTAAAGCCTCTTGGCTGAGATTTATTTAATCTCAGATTCTGATGTAAATTTGCACTTGGTGACCTGGCAGCAATCAAGGAAAAGAGGCTCTAACTGGGAAAAGATCCTGCTTCTCTTTGTTTAAACGTTCAACTTGGGCTGTGAAATTGCATTTGTAAGGGAGGAATAAACTCTGCAGCCCTTCAGCAGAAATGGATTTCACATATTTAGTGGATGCCTCAAGGCAATTTCTTTTCTTAATGGGATCAGAGCACAGCTTTAATTTTTCACATTTTATAAAGCTTTTCCTTGGAATTACTTTTTATGTGGTTCCTCTGTTAATGGATCCTTCACACTGAGGCATGAGTAAGAGAAAAAAATCTTTAGAGAAGAAAAAAGTAGCATCATACTGGGAAAAAGTCACATAATAAATTGGAGATCAGAGGCAATAAAACTGTCTGCCATACTTTTAGTTGATAAATGCTGGTCTCATCTCCTTTAGATTTTGAAGACATTAAAATATTAAGCCAAACCTTTGTTTTTTAAAAGAATATTTTACTAGCTGGATAGAGAGTCACAGGAACTATTTGGGCACAATATTAAATTGTTCCTGGGAACTGTGACAGCTTTGATGTGTTAAAATGTCATGTTCCTAGACAGGAATAGTGACCTCACCTGAACAAAAAAGCAGTGTCTGCAGACCCTTTGCTTAAAATAAGACAGAAACGGATGAACCAGTCTTCAGAGTGTTTTGAGGTTTCCACTTTCTAATATCAAAGCAGTTATGGTGGATAGCAAAGGCAGAGCAGGATAATTTTTGTTTTCTAAGAGATTATGCACAACAGTTGAATTTAATATAACTCATAGAAAAAATCCCTACTTATTATTGAAGTCATTAGTCTTTCCTGGCTTTTGCCACTGGCATTTCACAATACTGGTGCCATTTGATCTCAGAAGGCTTGTTTCTTTCAATGCAGCTGGGGGATGATATTACAAATAACAAGAATATAGATAGCTCTGTTATAATAATGGGGAACATTTCTGGATGCTTAATATGACAATCATAGCTTTTGTTTTTCTTAGATCCTAATTTTCCTTTAAAAAAATAAAAATGTGCAGAAGTAGTCCCATTATTGATCTGGAATCCAAAAGAGTTAGTTTTGAGTCACTATAATTGGCAAAGGCTTTTACAGCTCATTAACTGCAAGATTATGTGGCACAATTCATTAAAATTCTGTTTCACTGAATGCATTTGTAAACACCTTCTGAGAAGTTTATCACTCTTTGCATAATGCTGAGCTTTCTTTCAGCAGATACATTTCTCTGCTGCTGTTTACTGATACAGGAGTCTGGAGTAAGTTATGGTAAAAAAGTCCTATCTTCTCATGGCAAAGGGAAGAAAGAGAAATTTTGTTGACTCTGAAGCGTTACAGATATTAATTAAATATTGCTAAACTATTTCTATTAGACCACAGTATTTATTAAACCTCTCATTCCATTACTTCAGTGCACATTTTTTGCAAGAAGAGTTTGAATTTAGTACAAGTATGAAACAAAATTTACAACACAAGCCATCTTTATTTTTTCTTTCTCTGCAGCAGCAGCAAAAGAGATCGCTGCATCCTGGCCAGCAAAACCACAAATAATCTTCCCCTCTTGTCAGATAGATTTAAATTATTTTTCATCCAGAAGCATTTATCCAGGAGAATATCTAACCTATTCCTTGCAGCTCTATGAGTAAATAAGTATTGTACTCACAATACAAGCTGGGCAAGTGCTTGTGAAAATTATGAGAGATATACTACGGTTTAGAATAGAGAAAACTGAAGAGTAGAGAGGTCTCCCACTCCCATTCTCATTTTAAAATCAGCGTGTTCAAGTCATCACTGCTGAAAGCGTAAAACATTTAACCTTCATTACAGCTTAAATCTTTCAGATAGGAGCAGAGCAGATGCTTGTGAATTGTGAATCCGAGTGGGTACAGCCTGCCAAAGCATGGAGCAGGTGATGTGCATGTGTGTTTTATAACATCAGCAAAACACAGGTGGGCTTCACCTGAAAGAGAGAACGTGCCCATAACTGAGCTAGTCATGTTAGGATTCCTCTTGTCTCTGTAGAGAACTGGGCACCACAATCAAAAGCAAGTGGGAATTTTTAAAATCAGAAATCTATGGATAAATGAACCTTAAATTCCGTTGATTTTATTGACTAAATGTTCCTTGACTACACAGTTAACCCAGCATGCTTGTTTCAGAAACCATCATCTACTTTGTGGACAGATAAAGCTGTCAGAGAGCCCTCTCAAATTGGATCATGTTGTGGGTGTCCAGTCCTTCCTCTTTGTACACTGGCTGCTTCTGACGTCACTGTCGTTCTTTCTCACCCGTGGCTTTAATATATCTGTGATGGCAAGGTGGGATTTGGTCCCGTATGAGACATGATTCACAATGGTATTGCTCTGGTTTTATGCAGGCAGAATATAATGTAATTTAGGGATTTAAAATCTACTCAACAGTAAGGAAACAGGTCCAATATGTTGAATCTAGGACAACAGCCTTGTGCCATTGCACCAGATTTTTTTATGCAACTATAGTAAGACACCAGAAGAAAAGGCAATGCCTGGTACCTGTGCTTACTTCCACCAGCTGGCTGTGGCTTGGTGCTTTTATGTTGAGAGTTTTACTGTTGAAAGCTTTAGTGCTGAGAAACTCAGCTTAGCTAACTGATATAAAAGTTATGCTTTTCTTACATACCTGTAGGATTTCTTTGATTCAGTACACGAAAACATACCAGTTGGGCTGTTGTCTGAACTCAGCTGTAGCACCAAGGTATCTATTGAGATAAAAATGTCTATTTTGCGTAGCTGGCACTACGGTCACACAAATAACAAGACTTTGGTTTGTTCTGGTACATTTTGTGTTTCGGAAATAGCAGATGGTCCGAACTCTTAAAAACCAATGACTGAATTTCCTGTTTAATGTCATGAGAATACTTTTTTCTTCCCCACAATAAACTGTATCATTTCCTCTGTATTCTGGGCAAGAATCATCCTTGCATGTGTAGATTCACTGTCTTTGAAGAAATTAATTATACATATTTGTGTGTGCGTGTGAGCACACCTATGCACGTGTACATGTTTATGTATATGTGCTACATTAACAAATAAACACTATTGCATGTGCATATCTGTTACACAGTTAAACTAACAACTCTGGATATTTTTAAAAGAAGCTGTAGGGGCTCAGGTCTGCTTACCTTGGTGTCCAAAGTTTCAAAGGAGCATCACTGAGTTGGTAGAATTAGCAGGGCTGTCAGAATATGTGAGTACAGCCTGCCTGAAAACTTAAAATGTCTGAGAAGAATGGCAAATCAAAGCACATGAGTGGCAAACTGAAGACAAGTGCATCTTCTGGTTTCTTTTTTATCTCGGCTGCATGTTCCTCTCTTTCATGTTTGTTTGACTTGCTCTACAGGTTGGTGTAACTGTTATAATTAAATTGACTGAAGGGGTTTACTGCCAGCAGATTGAAATAATCTTTCCTTCTTTAAACTCCTCTCTTCTACTCTAAGGAAAGGGTGAATGATTCATGAAAACAAGAATCACTGGAGGAATGAAAAAGCAGCTAAACTGTAGGAATGAGGTGGACTCTGCCCTTGGGCTTTCTGCTCTCACTTTATGCAGAAAGCCTGACTTTAGAAAGTATCGCACCTGTGACTTCTTCCCTTCCCACTTACAGAAAACAAGTGATCAGGCAGGAGGAAGAAAGGGAAAAGTCTTCACTCCATCTTCTCTGCTACCAGCTGACATCACAGGACAACAAGGGGAGCAAGCACAGGCCTAATATTGAAGGTCATACCGCCTGATGCTGAAAAGCAGGTTGAGAAAATTATTTAGATTCCTAATCCCTTTGACATCACTGTTCAAGCTCTGGATTGTAAATTACTCTGTGCTGCACTAAAGGGAAAGCTGAAGGAAAACAGGCACCAAAGTTTTTACACTGATCTTGTCTGATAACTTTGTGAAGATAGGATCCAGTCCAGGCTGGGTAACACTATCTGTCATTCAGTGCAGTAACAGACCTGCATTTTCAAACTGCAAGGAA
>VYZQ01018751.1:4645-29821 GCA_013400655.1 Mystacornis crossleyi
TACCTTAGATCATTTAGTTATATTTTCTACAGGACGCAAATTTGTGAGGTATTTTGAGAGTTTTCATCATTACAAGAATAGCAGAAGCTGAAGTCTGTCTCTTAACGTATGTTTTCACAAAATACAGCTTTTACTTGACAGCATTTAAGTGAAGTACAGTAATTATGACATTAAGTGATGAGATAATATTTCTGTGTTTTCATTTAATAATGCAAATAAACATATTTTTTTCTTAAGGCGAATGTTGAAATAATTCTTAAGAACAAAAAATTGTTTTGTTGATTGAACTAAATGTGCATTCAAACAGTGATTATGCTTATACAGCGGCAATGNCCTCCACCCAAACTGAAATCACAGCCTAAATGTGCATTCAAACAGTGATTATGCTTATACAGCGGCAATGGCTGGGGATTTTTAAATCTGTTTTTGTAATGTAGCATGTGTATGGCATATGCCCCCAACCCATGCATAGAGTTTGCACAGAAATTAATTGTTCCTTCCATTAGACTTCTGGTTAACTTTGAGCATCCTCCTTTCACTTGTTAACCCTGTCACAAAAGCTTGTTTCACATTCAGTTTAAATCCTCTTCTAATACTCTTGATGAATTCTTGGTATTAGTTTATCCTTTCATTTTAAACTTCTGTCCTGAGGTTTTTCCTCTGATCTGCTGTTTTGTTTTTTTCTCTTGAAAGAAGAATGTATTTAATGACCTAAACTAGAAACTCGCAATGGCATCTTCAGAGTACTTCCTAAATTCAGTGTGTTGTTTTGTCAAGGAAATCACTCACAGTGCAAGTTCTCAATTACTCCAGTAGCACCTGCATCGCCTCCACAGAAAGCCAGGCTTGAAGGCTTGGTCAGGCACAGCCTCAAGGTGCAAGAGTGTGTGTTCTCTGTGTTCTCCTTGTGCACCTTTCTGCCAAGTTCTGAGACCTGAGGCAGGCCCAAAGAAATTTTTTTTGCTGTGGGAAATGGTGCCTTTGCAAGTTTGATAGATGCTCATAGCCCATGGTTATCCTGAGATGCCATTGCTGCATCTTGCAGGCTGCCACAATTAATGGAAAGTTACCTTTATCACCAAAACAAGTTTGTTCTGGAATTATTAACTGTGATTCTGGAGCACAGGATTTTGAAGTCTTGCATCTTTCTATTTACTTTTGCACATGTACAATGAATTTTAGGCCCGTCGCTATCTTTTGGGAGTTCACTACCATCCTTGTCTGTGAAAAGAGCATGCTTTTTAGCTGGAAGGCAAAAAGGGATTTGAGCTCTAATCATTGATTCTCCTTTTGTTCCTGTTTTCCTTCAAGGCAAGGTAGCCCATGTAGCATTTCTGAAGTCGTTTTCCAAGGTGACATCCAACATTCAGTTATTTTAGGAAAGTCAATGTGCCTTGCTTTTCTTCTTAAACCTCCTGCTTTCCTTTACAGATGCTTGTTTTGTATCCTGCCTGAATTTTACCTTCTGTGTGTTAGGGGAGAACCTTAAAGAGCAATCCCTGAAGATCTTGTATCTNAAAATGGGAGAGAAAGACAACGTATCTCACTTGAGGGGCAAAAAAAATGCTTCAGCACACCACTGCCTACAGGGTAGAAGTGCACTGAATTCCTGCCACTGAATTTCAATGGCAACTTCCAGAAAATAAGTGGGAGCTAGAACCTTGGTCTTTCCAAGTCACTGTAGTCTCATCAGCCTCCACCCAAACTGAAATCACAGCCTAAATGTGCATTCAAACAGTGATTATGCTTATACAGCGGCAATGGCTGGGGATTTTTAAATCTGTTTTTGTAATGTAGCATGTGTATGGCATATGCCCCCAACCCATGCATAGAGTTTGCACAGAAATTAATTGTTCCTTCCATTAGACTTCTGGTTAACTTTGAGCATCCTCCTTTCACTTGTTAACCCTGTCACAAAAGCTTGTTTNCTTTTGGGAGTTCACTACCATCCTTGTCTGTGAAAAGAGCATGCTTTTTAGCTGGAAGGCAAAAAGGGATTTGAGCTCTAATCATTGATTCTCCTTTTGTTCCTGTTTTCCTTCAAGGCAAGGTAGCCCATGTAGCATTTCTGAAGTCGTTTTCCAAGGTGACATCCAACATTCAGTTATTTTAGGAAAGTCAATGTGCCTTGCTTTTCTTCTTAAACCTCCTGCTTTCCTTTACAGATGCTTGTTTTGTATCCTGCCTGAATTTTACCTTCTGTGTGTTAGGGGAGAACCTTAAAGAGCAATCCCTGAAGATCTTGTATCTGGTGATGAAGAGTTCAGGCAGGTTAGCAGATTCCTCAGGCTCTCACAGTGGATGAGAGGAATGTTACAAAGTCATGAATAGGGTTCATCAGCTGCTTCTTTAATAGCTCCTTCAGTTAAATCTCACACAACTGCACCTTGCATCATACCTTTCTATTTTTTATATGTGAAGTGGACATTTGAAACCACTTACATCTTTGCTTAGTGCTACTGTGCTGAGGAGGCTGCCTAGCAAAAAGCTGCATTTGCCACAGGTTTCCTTCAGTCTTGGTTCATTTAGAGACCCAATGTGCCTTTCTTCAGATTTTCCGTACTTCTGGATTATTTGCAGTGACTGCAGGAGTCCATCTGAAGAAGAGAGATTATTTACTTGCCTGTAACAGATTTTACTTTGGGATGTGCTCTCTGCACATTTTGCCCTTCCATTTAGCTGTTTTCTTTGGTTAGGTCCAATCAGTGGACGCTAAGGTGATCTGCACCACTCCTGTTATTATATGAACTACTGACTGAAAGATGTGGGCCTGAAGGATGTTTCTTTGGACCCTGCTGACGTAAAACACATCATGGTTCAGTGCTTGCATAGGCCACTACGTGATTACGTGTAGGTAACTTCTCTTCTCTGACGTGGTCTATAGGTTGATAACTGGTCTCTGCCTTCTCCTTAGAGTATTTCCACTCTGTTCTTTTTTTGTTAACGGCAAGCCAAATGCCAAAGAGATTGTTTTATTGTTACTGTTTTCAAGATTGAGTTTTTCCCTAAAGGGAGAAATACTAACATTTAAACCTATTAGGCTGAAAAGTGGGATATCTTCTAAAAGAAAATACGAGTGTCCTAGAAAGAGAGAACTGTAAAATGTAAAAAATATTTTCAAATGTTGTTTTTTTTCTGATAAGGTAAAAGCCTATAAAAGCCTTCAGAGAGATGCTTAGCTACTATGTCTTCTACTCAGCTGATAAAAAACCCCAACCTACTGAAATTCCTGGAACTTCAGTGCTGGCACTGAAACTGAAGGAAGGGAGGTGTTGTGAATTACAAAGACTTGAAGTAGATCACAGAGGATGAAATATTTTTCATTAATGGACTCAAAGGTTAAATCAGTAAATAATTTCTGAAGTTATTCCATGTTTTTCTACCTACTTCAAACATGTCTGAAACTCCCACCCTCATGGAATAAGCGTTTTCGGAATGCTGTTACATAGATGGTAGTTTTGCATCAGTTGCTCAATATTCTCCCCATAATAAATGAGCTTAAATTGTTTGAGATACAGTTTGTTTCTTCCTTAATGATCCTAATTTGCCACTTCCTTCAGGCCTCCTTTTATACTGTGCCTTCTGTTTTTCTCAAGGATGAAAAGCCAGTGTCTGTGTTAGGCCCAACAAGTTATCCCCAGACACTGGATTTCAGCCTGGGAATTTAGTTTCTGCACCAGCCTTGTGGATCTTGCTGCCCAAGAATTCTTTGTATCTTACGCTGGTATTGCAGAGCCAAAAGGGCACTGTTGAGCCTGGCAGGCATTTCACAGGCCTTCCAGGTTCTGTAAGTGATGCCCAAAGGCTATTGTGGAACATTATGGTGACTTGATAAAACTGATTTCAGTGATGTGGTCTGAATGCACACACTGCTGTTCCCGCTGAATTGATCAGATTCCATTTTTGTGTTCTACTCCCTCTGTGTCATACTTTGCGTATTTTATAAAATTATTCATTACATTTAAGTAGACTTTAACAGGAAGAGTTCATGGTAACTATTAAATTCAAACTTGTGTTCAGCTTGCAAAATTGAGTAGTTATAACCTCCTTATTCCATTCATTTGAGACATTTTTCACTTCTCTCTGTATTGATTTGATTTAATTCTGCAGCTTTAGCCTATTCCTTCGGTTTGTCAGCTTTTGGAGAGGTCTTTTCCCCTGCAATTTGTAATATGATGCTCTGACTAGAATGTTGTGAACCTCAGAAAAGGCATTTGTTTCATCTCTGTCAGTCTTGCAGTCAAGATACTCTCTCTTTGTTTCTATACTTGTCTCTTTAGTGACAAAAGTTTTCAATTTTTTCCTTTATCAGAACTATTAGATTTAATATTCCTGTCTGAGGACAGCACTGATGTCCTTTCATAATGATGCTTTTGATGGTTTTCAGTTCTCTTCCATCTCTTTCTTAAGTATTGCTATTTTGACTTTAACCAACTCTCTGGGGACTTCCTGAAGTTTATAATTTTCCTTGATATAAGACTGATGCTAGTTCTTGAGCAGTTGCCTTGCTCTGTCCTGGTTCTTACTTCATTTTCAATAGTAACTGTCCTGCCTAATTTACTAATTGTGGGAACCTCAGAGACTATGTCTGGGTTCTGGGACTTCATGTGCCGAGTCTTTCTGTCTTACCATGTCAAGATACAAGAAAATCTGTTTCCCCTAATCTTCAGATATTACTCCTGTGCTTTGAATGAGGTTGCTAAACCCAATTGGTACTGATCCTATCTCTTACCTAATTACATATATTCATATGTGAGAAAGAAGTTATTCATCTCAGTTACATCTTTATTCATCTTCTACTGCTATTAAATTTACCTGAAACCTTATACAATTTTCATACATTACCTATCCAATGTTAATGGTTCAGTGATGCCAAAGAGCTTTAGTTGCCGTAATTGAAATGCTGTCATAGCGTTGAATTCTTCATAAAACATACTTTTAATTTTGTCTTTGATGATTCTTCGGTGATAACAGCATATTCTACATTTTGTGCTAATTCTCTTTTAACTTTCAGTCACTGGAAGGTCAAATCAGGTAACTGCTCACAACACCAAATTGTCCTTATTATTTCTCTACAGTATGAGTTTGTTAACTTTGAAACCTTCATTTTCTGGCTATTTTACTTCTTTACAATGTGGAAACACATTTACACTGTGTGTGCTCCCCAGGATAGCATAGGATGTCTGACACATGCAAGCCCAAAATATTTCAGGTGACCACCTTCCAGCCTTCTGTTTGAATAGCTGGGGCTTCATTATCTTTTCTAAGCTTCTGAATTTTATTTGGACTTCATGAGTAATAGCTTTGCTATTATTATTTACCTCTTCTCATATTGATGTGCATTGTTCCTTTTAGGTTTGTCTGATTTTATTTTTTTAATTCCTCTCTTAGTAACCCTACCTTTAGGCAGCAAAGCTACTGCTTGAATGGCTTTTTTAAGATTTGTGGCTGTGTACAACCTGTCAGAGTCCTCCAAAAAAAAAAGGCACCTGAACTTATACACATTTAACAGTCCTTTATTTTATTTAAAGCTTTTGACTGTGACAAAATACACTGATAATGATTTGGTAAGCTATCCTAATTGTAATTTTTAAGGCATCTGCAACTTAGTGACACACTGAAAGTGAAGTAGTTCACTGAACTGAACAGAGAGAAATGGATAAGGGCTTCCCTGAGGCAACAGCACCTATTGATTTTGTATTGTTTTAACTTTGCCATTGGCAAGCTAACAGTCTACATTTAAAATACCATCTTTTCCTTTTCTTGGTTTTGCTTCTCATGTCCTATAGGTGTAGCTTGGTGTGCATGTATGAATCTGAACGTCCTTCAAAACTTTTGAAGGAATGCATGCATTAATTACTTCTGTTGACCCCAATATTCTAAACCTATTTTGTCTTTTACAAAGAAATGTTCTTAAATTACTGGGAATTCTAGACAAAGAAAGCTGCTACCAAAATGTTACAAACTAAATTGTGTAAGAACCTGGCTGGTTTGAGGCCATCTTTCTGAGAGGTTAACTAGGATATTTTAGATGTGTTTTCCTGGTGATTTTGATTTTTCTGCCCAGTGTCCTCAGCTACATAGCAGACTAAGCCCATTCCCCCCACTTGGAAGAGAAGCCACAGTATTTTGCTTTAAATTAGATTTTATTAACTGATACATAAATTAATACTTTATTTTTATGGGCAAATCCTGTGTAATCTCTTGTATTCTGAATTCAGCTGCTGTTTGGGTATACCCGAGAAGAAAACAGCTACTTCTCACAGCCATTCTTCTGCCTTCCAGACAGCCAAATGAACTATGCTTGCCCATAAAGATGGATATTATTTCTGGTGCGATTTCTTTAAATTCAGATTATTATCAGAGCATGTCATGAATGGGATGAGACAGTGGTCTACAGACAGTGTTTGTTGTATGCTATCACTCCAGTGATGCCCATGACCTTAACAGTCATGTCCAGTTCTTTCTATAGGTTGTTTCAGTCATATTTTTACATGAATGAATAATTCTTTATACATACCCTTTGAAATATTTACTTCATAATTTCTTTAAATTTATTCTTGCAAGGTAAATTCTCTGTTTCCCAGTGATCCAAGTTATATTGCATTATGTTGATTGAAGTATGATTATATTGAAATATAATTAACTTTATCTTATCACACTTTAATTAGTAAAGCACACTGGATTTCTTTGAAGTTAAGCTCATGGGTTTTGGCTTAATAAGGAAATAGCATTGCTTGTGAGTCTGAAGTGTTACCTCTGAAAATGTAATTCTGAAGCTATATAGGTGTTGTGTTCTGAGTACATCCCAATCCTTGTGTCGCTCTTTGGTCCAAAGTGTTAAGACCATGTAGTCACATTTGCCAGTGGATCATGAAATAAAAATGAAAGACTTTGAGGTTACATGCTAGCAGCTTTCAGTCTTTATGGAGGAGGGAGGATATTATTGGAACTTTGAGCCAAGTACTACACTTACTCTGAGAAATTTATTATTATTTTTCAAATTTGCTTTTTGTGCTGTTGATAGGAGTAGCAGTTCCCTGTGCAACCTCTTTGCAGTACATATACTGCTCTTTAAGGGAAAAAAAAAAAAAAAAAAAAAAAAAAAAAAAAAGTTTTAGAGAGGTGACAGTAAAAGATTTTGACCTACCAGATACTTGATACATGAGGGGTCCTGGCTTTGAAAAATTCACGTTTAAGAATATATAGGAGTGTACATCAAAAACTGTCTGGTGTAGTACTGCAACATTGTTTGGTTAGAGTACATGAACTGTGATGTAAATGTCTCTGGATAACATTCAGGAAAACTGCTTACGGCTGCTAAAACCTTGCCCCAGACGACCTGCCTGCTGCTCTGGTAAAACTGTGACTCTCAGGTTTAATTATAACACCTTTTGTAAGTACTGTATCCATAAGGATGTAGCATATAAGCGGCTATGTTTTGGGTGATCAACTGGTGTGGTAAAAGTTGTGTTTCATTAAGTCTTTTGAAAATGGAATGAAGGTTATGTTAAATTTAGTGCACATCCTGCCTAAATTTTTAACTGCTGTTTCCTTCAGAGTGTTGATCCTTTCCATGTAGATGTTTGCAGCTGGAAAACTTTTAATGTGGTGATTTCTCACAAAGTTACAAGACAGAAAAAATATCCAGTCAAATTGTTTGTACAGGTTGTGATGTGAAAGAATTGTGTCTCTTTTAAATCTATCAGCTGTTTGGGAGTAACTCTTTCAAACTGAGCATGCTTTCCTCAAAATCTGCCTAATGGCTGTCCTGCCATTCTCTACTTTTTCTCTATGCTGCAGAAGTTATTAATATAAATGATCTTGAATCAAAACATTGGAATAAAACGTAAGGCCCGTTAGCAGTTTTAGTTCATAATTTTTTAATCTTGATCAATACTTGATTGTGTTTCAGACATAAATCTTACATTCTCTGCTAAAGTCTTGCTACTTGTCATACTACTACTATTCCTTTGTGTCCTGGTTTGGACAGGTGTCTGCTAAGGAAGGCAGGAGTCCCCCTCCCACCCCGGAATGGAAAAAAAAAATGTAACCTCCTTCCTCCCGAACTATTATAATTTTGAAAATGAGGGGCTTTCAGGCAAATATATCAGAAATAGGAATAACAGGTCTTTACTTATATATATATATATATGTACAACAAGGCAAAGCAAAAAAAACAACAATAACTAAGGCAGTAACAAGTAATAGGAATCAGACCGCAGTGACGGCTGCTGNTACCCCAGCAATCGCCCCTTAACATGGGGAAAAAATTCCTTTGAGAGAAGAAAAGAGCACATACACACACAGAAAGAAAACTTTCTCAACCCCCAACACTTTGACAACTTCTTCTGTTCCCCTTTACTACCACATTGCTGACTTTAGCCTGTCTTTGAAATGTGCTCGGCTGCTGCCTTTTTGCTTTCACTTCTAGATTATTTATTTTCTAAAACTTATTTCTCTCTTTCCCCTTACCTTGTGTAAGTTCCATTACTTTTTGCTACCTGCATACTAGAAAACAAATTAACCCAAACCTGAAAGAAAAATAATAAGAGCAGATCATTTATCTAAATTCTAGAACTACTGTAAGAGATTTTTATGTTGTTGTGCCTGTATTGTTAAATGCTGTCAACAACCCTCTCAAAAAGGATAGGTTACAATGGGCAATGTTACTGTCAAGACTGACAGAGATTATCAGAGGTATGGCAGATCTTCATACAAAGGAAATTAAGGACTGTTCAGTCTGGAAAAGTGCTAATTGAGAGGGACTAGAGCAGAGGTCAGTAAAATCATGAAGAGCACTGAGAAGGTGAACAGAGTTGTTACTGGTCTCTCCCAGCATAACAGTTAGGGAGCGTCAAATGGAATTAGCAAGTGGAAGGCTCACCAGAGATTTTTTTTTTCTTTCAAGTGGTTTTGAAATGGAAGGGTTTAGATTCAAGGGGAGAATTGTTGACATGTTAATGGAGAAGCTACTAGTTACAAAAACACCTTTCTGACAAAATCCATTTGGAAGGACAAGGGGATTCTGGGGGGGGCTCAACATCTGAAATGCTTCCCTGGGCTACTTCTAATCCCTATTGCTAGAAGCAGTTTGCTGGTTTAGATGGACCTTTAGACCAGTGTGTCATATCTTCAAGATCCCTGAAGACACTGCAGGACTGTAGATTATAGAGGGGCAAAAGGACATGTTCAGAAAAATTTATTTTGCCTTTTTTTATTTCTAATTAGCATTTGTTAATGGAGCCCTGCTTGCATTTTTTTTCATTCGGTTTCATCATGCCAAAAAGGCATGCTAATCACTTTGTTTTATATGCCTGATTTCTGTGTCAGAGTGAAGAGCTAAATGACTGTCGCTGAAACAGATGTGGGTGGGTCCTCAGAACCCAAGACGTTTAGTATTGGTGATAAGCATCATGTCAGACTGAGAAAAAGTATATCATATTCTCAGCTACTCATGGCTGGAATCGTATTATTTCTGACCATGCCTGACAACCCTAATATTAAACAGTGAAGGGTCATAGAAAATTAGTGTAATTTCAATGGCTGCTTTAGTGCAGCAAACATTGTCAGTTCCCAAGAACAGTTCCCTGGTGCTACCCTTAATAAATTCAAACTTTATTTTTAGGGATGACCTTTAGTAATGTGAGCCTTGATCCACTGAGATGCTGTTCACTTTTGATGCATCTCCAAATCCCTTTTTTATGCATTTTAAATCAACACACGCTTATTCTGAATTTATGTGTGTGGATAGATGGAGAGATGTAATTTAAACACATCTGTTCAAATATGCATTTCAGATCAACTTGGTGCCGGTTCTCATAATACGGCTGAGTTTTTGACGGGTATTATATCCCTAAAGTACACAGCAGATGGTATTTATTAGAGATTGAATGGAAATGAAGTTTAAGGATGTTGAGCTTTTTGTCTTAAGTTGCTCATTTTTTAATCATAAAACAATAATGATCTGAAGTTATAAATCCATAATGAAGTTCTATAAAATGTTTCTTGTTTATGGGGAGAGTAGAACACCCTATAGTTGAATAAAGTTAGTCCAAGCCTTCACTGTTTGATTTAGTTTTTAGACTTTTTTTTGTTTGGGTTTTCTTTTAGGAAAATTGATAATGGGAAGTATAATGTTTCTCCTAAACCATTTGGGCTGCATGTAGTAGGAACTCTGGCAACCTTCACTACAGTTGTTTGAAGAGAGTAAAACCACGTGTACTTTTTCATCCTCAGGCAGTGAGCCACACTAATTATAAGATATACTTTTTATCTAGGTCACTATTCCCAGGTAACAAGGGCAGCCCAGTCCCTACTCGCACAGAGTCCTCCACACCTACACCTTTTCAAGCTGAGTTCCAGAATTCAGGTCTGCTCACTGCCTCCAGGTGTCATTCAGCCCACTTTCTGAAACAGCTCTTCTGGGGGCAGGAGGTGGGTTTGGAAAAGAACAGTCATTAAAAAATACTTGTTCTCACTCTCAGTTAAACTCTGAGAGCTATTAGGTTGTGCTTCTTGATCACAGATACTGTTCTACAGCTTGTTTAAGGTGACTTACATCAAAACCACTAACTACCCCAAATTCAAACCCAACATATTAAGCTGCACCTGCAAATCCGTTGGACACTGCTGCAGATCACAAAGCTCAGGTGTAACGTGTTCCCTGTGGGAATCACCACCAGGAGCAGCCTCAAGTGCTCTGTGGAATGCAAAAAGCAGGATATATCCCCGGACTCTGTAGCTGTCAGGCCAGACTTTATATGTAGTTTCTGGTACCTTTGAAATTTGAAGTGTTTCGCTATGAACCACCTCCAAATTAACTGGTAGGATTTAATGGCCTTGCCAGTTATTCTCCCAGGTGTATATATCTTCCTTTAGGGAAATTTGCAAGAATGTTCTGAAAAAATACTCTGGGGGTTTCTCTGTGGTCATGTCTGGCTTTCATTTGTCTGTTTTATTATTTTTTAATCAAAGCAAGCATATAAACATATGGCATTACGATTTCTTTTTCTGGTTTGTTGTGTCTTGGGCATCAGTTTCAGAGAGATACGATCCAAGCTGTGAAAATAAGTTTTGAAAAAAGTATTTAAACTGTGCATTTTACACACACAAGCAAAATATGACTTACTTAAACATCTGCTCGTATTCATTGTCTCAGTAGTTGAGTAAAAGTAAGTGAGTTGACTTGTAAATGAAGCCCTTAAAGACTTTTACATGCAGTATCAACATAGTTACCGTTTTTGCTTTAATTCAGGGAAACTGAGGTGAAGGAGAACTGATCTGTGAGACAACCTGGAGCTGTGTTACACAGTACTAGTGAACATTTTAAAATATTTGGAATAAAATGATTTCTTATGTCCTATATAATTCCTATATAAATTTTCTTAAATAGTAATGTTCTTGATATAGATATAGCTGCATTTTAATGAGGTGTCTTACCAAAGGACAGTTTACCCTGCCATAAGGGTCAGTGTTTTATCATTTAAGAGACTTTACTCAGAAGTGTTTATGACATGCCTATTGTCATTTAACCAAGGCACTTTCCAGTTTCACTCCATGTGTAAATCAGTTCAGCCATTGATAGGAGGGTTCAAAAGAACTTGTTTTTCTGACACAGAGGTTCTGAACTCACACATCCTGGACTACTTTTAAACACATATGGAAAAGATTGCTAAGAAAAACACTTTCAGTGGATAGCCATTTATTAGATGCCTGTTCATCCATTGTGTAATTTAGGGTAAATCATAACTAGAAAAGGATGGAGAACCCCCTGCTTCTGAAATTATGTTCAGGTTTAGTCCCCTAACTCCAGACACTTAACGGAGGAGTATATTGTCCTGTGCTGCGTGCATAGTGCATGGAGAGAGAGAGAAGTGCTGAAGGATTTCAGAACAGGAACAGGCTCAATTCCTTTCTCAAAGTGTAGGGATTTTTCCATGGCCTAATGCTCAGGTTAATCTCCATATAGTCAAGAGAGAAGTGGGGTGAAGTTTCCTGTTGTTCCTAGGCCGTGCTTCCAGCTGAGCAGTCTGTTTCTCTTGCGCTAGCTCCAGCTTGTGTGGCTCCTCAGTGAGCAATTCAAGTTGAAATCAGAAATCCCACAAGACTCGGCCTCACGGAGAAAGGAGAAAGAGGGGGGAAAAGGGCTTCTGGGAGACCGTGTGTGGTCACAGGGAAGATGCAAACACATCCTTCAGCTCCAACACAAAACGGCATGGTGAGATGCTTGTTAGGCTTTGTAAATATATTTGGAAGACCAACTCAGATACCTTCCAATTATTTCATCAGTTACCTCCATTTCATTTGCATGTTCTCTGAATGGGCACATACTTCAGAAACATTTTAAAATATAAAATAACGTATGAATCTGAAATAGCATTTCAGAGTAGACTAGTTTTATTTTCATAAAAATGACACTTTTTCCCCTAACATTTTTTCAATGCAAATTTCTAATTTATGAATCAAGAAGTTGCTATGTCATCACATTTTTTGTTTTGACTTTAATTACTACAGATTACCCCTGCAGTTCTCATACCCTTTTGTAAAACCATATAGTGTTTTCTTTTTATTCATATTGCTATTTATTATAATCCAGTATTCTGTTATACTGTAAGGGGTGGAGGTGGTTGATCTTGCTTAAGAGCAAGATGGTGGCTTTAAGTAATTTCTGGATTTAAATGTTAATTGCTGAAATGGAAGTGGGAAGAATATGTGATCATGCAAAAGAATGTCAAGTGGTCATGTGAGTAGCTGAAGGTAATAATTTTAGCTCCTTTACATAATATCTTCCCTGAGCGTGGATTTGGTTTGTAATGGTTACTGCTAAAGGATATGTTTTCTGTAGCTAAAACCACATGAAATGGTCCCTGTAACAAGTGAATCCTAGAAATTTTCACAATTTTGCTGCTGCTTTTCTTAGAAATATTGCTCTGCGAAAATGGGGAAGGTGGGAGGGGGAGGTGTTTTATTGTTTTATTTTTGGCAGCTTCACACTTTTATCTCTTATCTAAGTCACTTGTCAGTGACTTGACTTCCAGGCATCAGTCACTTCCTTGGGTCTGACTTTTTTCTCTGATCCCAGGGGCTGACTTTGTTCCTTTTTAGGCAGAGGGTGAGGATAAGATGTTGCTTTTCTTCTGTATTCATTTGAACACATCTTGTTCTTCCTTTCTATGAGGTTTGGATACCTGTGCTCTCAGCAGTTGTTCATGGCTGTGTTGGTCCTTACAGCATCACACTGAAACAGATTTTTCTTCACTGTATGATGAAGTAATTGCTTCTTTTTAGGTGGTCAGAATTGCCCAGGATGATGGCGTTTGCATTGGTGGTCCAGTTCAGTACTGCAAAACATCAGTCTGCCTGGGTAGATGGAAGGGATTTATGTATGCAGAGGGACATAGAGGAGAGAATATTCAGGAACCCTAAGCATTAGGGCTGTATTTTCTTACAAATGGCATTGTTTATTCCTCCAATTCATCTTTTGCTAAAATTCCAGTTTTCTTGTAAAACATCCCAATTGAGAGTCAACATGTGTTGTCGTGCTTCTCTCTTACACCCTAGAAAACATTTGTGGAAACTGAATATTGAGACTAACTGTAAATGTGTTCATGTAATAAATGTTACAAGGGATGTTCAGTGGTTTTTTCTTTGTTTGCTTCAGAATAGATAAGCAGTATTTAATGTAAAAAAAATAATACTGGCTGGTGCACAAGAACTTGTTTTTGTGTGATTTTGGATCATGTTTCATAGCTGAGGCAATTCTTAAACATCATCTGAATCTATGTAATAAAGAATTTTGTGCTGCTTTCTTTCAGGCTGTCAAAGAAAAGGTCACTTTAATTTTCAAGTTTGTATGTGTTTTATATTTTTCCGTAATTATATCTTCCCGCCCCCTCTTTTTTTATTAGGAAATTATGTTTTGCATGTGGAACTACTTGTACTTATTTTTGTTCATCACTGCTTTGAAAAAGTCTTCAGAGCTTGATTTTTGTCATTTTGGATTTTATTTTGAGTAAAATCTCATGCTTTTCTCCCCTTTTTAAACTTCTTGTTAAACAATATAATCAGCAGTGATATAAAAATGCACTATACAATGTCATATTTTAGGCAGTTACACTGGATTGAACTGTAATTAATTGCTGTTGCTGAATACACCCTGGTCCTTATTCTCTTTTCGTATCCAGGCTTTTCTTTGTATGTAATAATTCCATCCAGGAAGAAATCTAATTACTAAGATAATTAACACCTTATCAGCAAATGGAGTTCAGACATTTGTAGAGTTTATGAATTTTTAAAATATGTAATTTCCTTTTAACTGAATGACAACTGGCGTTATGGAGAAAAAGAGCATATTTTATTGTATCTAGCTTGATTGGACCTTATAATTCATGTTGCTATAGAAACAACAAGGCCTTTATAAAGGATGGTATTACTACTACCATTGGTAATAAATGCTTTGACTGTTGCCAATAGTGTCATTAAAAAGGATAAAATAACTTCATTATAATGGTTTGTCAAATGTAATGAATGTGTTCGTGTTCTGCGAAATGGCAGCTGGTGTTAGGTGGCAGTGGTTTATAAAGTAATGTACTCTCTCTTCCATGAGCTTACCACTGCCGCACAAGTTATCTGTGGTATGAACAAAATCACGTTGCAGGATACAGGGCTGCTCTCTTCACTTAAAGATAAGGAATTTTATTGTTACTTGATATCAGGCAGAAGTTCATATCTTGATGTTTGTCAGCCTTAAGAAAGCAATGGTAACTGAGGGTGCTGAGCTATCAGCTCTGGGGATTTCTGCTGTTCTGCACAGTATCCAGCTTGTGTTTCCCACTTAGGATTACTGGATCAAGTTCTTGAAAATGTTCCGTTTTATACTGGTTTTGATTTGTCATTCAAACGCCATCTTTTAAATTCATCTCAGAGGATGGAGTCTGAATTCATGAACTCAAAAAGGAATTGATAGAATTTGGTTTCTTTGGTGGGGATTTTTCATAACGAAAAGGTGAAAGAAGATTCTAATAATATCTGATAAATTCCCATGCTGCTACCTTTATATCCAGACACATATTAAAAGGAGGACAGGACTTCACTTTAACATGAGCTCATTGCCAATAGTTGAAAAAAAAAAAAATTAAGTTTAGGGAAAAAAAATCACAAAATATATTTGCTACCATATACAATTTGTCTGAAGGCTTTTGTGGGTATGGTCTAATATTGCACCTAATCAAATTAATAAAAACAGTATTCTGTGCTTCTCTTTTCTTGGGTCTTTTGCCAACAGATTTTTCCTTTTCCAGTAGAACTCATTGTTTCAGGAAGTTTTTCTTTCAGGAAGTTTTTCTTTCAGTTATTCAGGTTTAAGTTTCTTCACTCACTATAACCACAGCATTTTTTTTTTCCTGTGGTGATGTACTGTCTAATAAAAAACTATAGTTTTCTTTGGCTGTTGGAATGCTTTATAAATGTAATTTGGATTACATGCATTGACATTCACAGTTCTGCATTTTTTTATCCTGATGAGGGGAGGAGAAGCCTTCCATCAGTTTCTTTATGTTAGAGATGGTCTTGGAGATCCCTTCTTAAGCTCGTGTGAACTTTGCTTGTGAAAGTTGTCTTTATGCCATTCACCCCAAAACAATCTCGCTCAGCTGTTCCATTGCTTGTAGCCTACATAAGAGCTGTAGAATTATTTAGGTTGGAAGAGACCTCTGGAAGACATCTCATCTATTCCCCCTACTTGAAACAGGGCCGGTTCCAAGTTAGATACCACCAATATTTTTATAGAATTCTTACTTTTCTCCATAAGTCACATTTTCTCCAGTTTATCACTTTTACTAGCAGTGTAGGGTCAACTCTGCATTGTGGAAACAGTCTCATCTGTGTCAGGAGGGAGCACTGAGCACTACGTGTTTCTGCCTCTCTCCAGAGGATGTTTATCATTATTCCCACTCTGTACAAGCAGGCTGAATATAAAACAGGGCTGTGGCTCCACCTTTTCTCCCAACGCAGCGGTCATCCAGCTGACTGGTGTCTGATTTGGAAAACCAGGTTGGTGTTTCCTGGATCACAGGGTGTACTGTGTAAATACTATGCAGTAATCGCTTGGCTGGAGGGCTTTTTTAGGGCCATGCCACAGAAACACAGAAGGGTTGAGGTTGACAGGGACCAGTGGTGCTCATTTTTCCAAACCTCTTGCTGAAGCAGTGCTATCTAGAGCCAGTGGCACAGGACCATTACCAGATAGCTTGTGAATACATGCAAGGAGGGAGACTCCATGACCTCCCAGAGCAAGATGTGCCAGTACTTAGTCATCCTCAGTTCCTGATGAGGAGCACACCACTTGAGCCCTCATGGCCTTGACTACTGCCAGAGCTCTGTAGTCACTCTTAATACTGTCCGTGTTTCCACTGGCCATCATTTGTTCTCACATGGAATAGCAGTGGTGAGTAGTAGTCAAAGGGCCAGATGAGCCCCGCAGCACCCTGGATCCTTGGCAGACAGCAAACCTCTCTAGATGGCTGGTTGGGTTAACAGAGGGGTGCCTTTGTCTGCCAGAGCAGGGAGTCACCCATTACAGTGTCAAGGTGCTTCTTCTTGGTAGACCTGCATGGGTTAGAGAGACCAGACACTTTATTTATCAGCACATCTGCCTTCACTTCAACTTTGAGGGTAATGTACATATTTTGCAGTTGTAAGGCCTTTATTTGGTCAAGATCTTTCCTCTCGGAAGTCACCAGCTTCCATCCTTCCCCAGAGCTTGTGCTTCCCTTGCTAGCGGGGGTTGACACTACATGCTTCTCTACTGAAGATTAAGGGGCTGAGGCTCTTCAAACTGTTGAGTTGCAGAGAATCACAGAATCGTTAAGGCTGGAAAAGACCTGTAAGGTCATCAAGTCCAACCATTAACCTGGCACTGCTATCTCCTTTTCTTCTTCTCTGATGCTGCCCAGCCTCCTGTAACTCCTCCACTTGGAGGGCACAGCTCCTCAAAAACAGCCCAGCTCCAGCGGGACAGAGGGCCATCTCCCCTGGCACCAGAGAGAGCTTCCAGGGACTCCCTGCAGCCTGGAGCTTGGAGGTCTGCATCCACCATCTGAAGTTCAGTCTGGGTGCAAGCCATGGTGGCTGCTCCAGTGTCTACTGGGAAAGTGTTCACAGCATGTTCCCACCATGTCCAAGATTGTGACAGTGGCACAATTTCAACTAAAGCCCCTTAATTTCACCCTCTTTTGTGCGTCCTTCTGTGTCTGTGGGCTGTCTCTGTCAGCTGTGCTCAACCTGATGTGTGTAAGGGTTCTGCGTATTCAGTCCAAGGGGAGCAGTTAGGAAATGTTGCTCTTGCTTAAATAACAACTCAGTGCCTTTGCACTTGTGAACGTAAGTATTTTGTTTTCCTTTTAAAGCAAGGCATAGGCTAATGTTTTAAAATACTGAGTTAAAAATTAACCCGTGACTAAAGATGTGTTTTTGGCTCCTAAGCCAATTTTGTTAAAATTTGCTGGGTGCTGTGACATGCCAGTTCCCTCTTTCAGATACTCTCTTCTACTTTGATAGCAGCATTATAAAACATTAAATAGTTGACATTTTCTAGTGACTGAGTTTCAAAAGGTTTACGTTTTATGGATTAAGCAATCAGAATTCAAGAAATAACAAGGTCTGCTGATTACCTCTAATTTTCATTGAAGGAAGAGTTGATCCAGATGTTTTCACTCTTCTGTCACAATCCTAATCCAGTATTTGCTGTGATATCTTCTATTCCTTGTGCTCTCGGCTGAGCACCAAGTGCATTTCTCATTACCAAGCAATGGTGTTAAAATCTCTTTTCCCCCAAAGATCCATATAGGTCTCATTTTCTGTAGATAAAGTTGAAGGCTTAAGTCTATGTACACTAGCTTTTAAGGGAGAAGGACTTTTACATGTCCTTAGTTAAGTGTTTCTTTCTACTTTCTTTACAGAGTGCCTGGAATAACAATTGCTACAGACATCATTTGTGGTTTTCCAGGAGAAACAGATGAAGATTTTCTAGAAACAATGAAACTTGTAGAACTGTACAGGTTTCCAAGCTTGTTTATTAATCAATTCTACCCACGCCCAGGAACCCCAGCTGCAAAAATGCTTCAAGTTCCAGCTGCAGTGGTAAGATCCATATCCAGATGCCTTTAATACATAAAGCACATACATGAAAATGTACATTTTCTGCAGAACTGTGCCACATTCAATTGAAGGATTTTTCAGTCCAGTAAGGGAAATTGCACTATCTACATCACTGAATGTGTTTTCATAGATAAATGACTGTTCAGATTGTGAGGAAGGGTAATACAGTGCTTATGCTGAAGGTCTTGTCTGCTTTCTATCCTGTTTGGGGTGAATGAATACCAAGAGTAGCAGCTGTTTGATTACACATATTAATTTTTTTTTCATTTTAAGACTTTCATGACTCTAATGATCTCAAGCTTATTGTGAGTAATCATGCAAAGTATTAATAATAGAGCAGTGATAAGCTCTGATTTATTTGTCAAATATATAATTTACAGGCCACTTCTTAAGACTCTCCTTATGCTCTGCTCATAAACTTTACTTCCTTCAGCCTGCATGTTAAAGGCCATTAATAAAATTAGATTTTGTCTTTCATTTTCAGTTGTTCCCTGTCTTCCTTCCTTCCTTCCTTNGTTAACACTTCCTAATTTCCAACGTTCTCATCTTAAATTCCAAGGTGGAAATCGGCCTGTTTTTATATAGAAGGTACATGGCTATTGACTGTATTTTGCTTGATATAAATAGCTATTTATAAGCAATAATCATAGCAATCATATCAGAAGGCATGCTTTGATTTATTTTTAAAAAATTGAATTTGTTATTTTTGCAATCTGAATCTGAAAACAGGAAAGTATATGAGATTGATGCCTGTAGTAATTCAGCTCATTATTGTATCATTTTTATGGCATAAATAACATTTATATTTCCTTTCAGTGTAAGAATGAAAGTCAGCAATGTAAATCAATTTAAATAAAAGCCTATTTCTTTCAATTTATGTATCCTGGTACACCAACATGAAGTTAAAACAATATATTGGAACTTGTATCCCGTTGCTTATACGTCAGAACGCTAAACAAAGTCTCTCTGCTTACTCTTAATATATACCATGAATTCCATAGGATGTGTCAGCTGCTAGAGACATAAAATGAGATTATATCTGGCTTCTTCAGTTTATTGTTTAGTGTAGTGCAGCTTGAGCAATGACTGTTCATTTATTGTAGACTATCTCATAATGGGAAATTATACGTTTTCAAATATAAATACCTGCTGTTGAAGTAGTCTTCTTAGTGTAACCAACTCACAGTGTTGCATTATTTGTCTTAGTTTTGAATGCTTTTTATATATTTGATAAATAAAAAAAAGTTCAGAAATGTAATTTCTGGAAGGTAGGATGTTTAAAAATCAAATCATTGATTTACGTTTCTGGTTTGTATTCCTTCATTCTCAAGTTCTTAAGCATGCTATTTTCGTGGGAGGTGCAGAGAGCTTAAGTTAATTTACCCACTTCTGTTTAACTGAGTGCTTATGGGAAGACAATATGCGAAGAGATAAATTATTAAAAGATCACTAGCTGTTCTGTAGTTAGAAGTATTACTTGGAAAATGGTAATTGTCAATTTAACCCAGTTTTACATTCTTTCTTCTTATTTGTAGCACTAGTACTTATTGCTTTCAGTGAATTAGAACCTTCAAAGAAGATGGGGCCTCTAATCCAGGGCTGATGAAAATCTGTAATTAATAGATTTTGTTTCTCTTTTTTCTTTTTTTTTCCCTGTAGTCCTTCAAAAATCCTGTGTTATGAGATCCTTTGTTCTTTTATCTCTTAGTAGAAATGGAGAGCAACTAGTCAAACAGAGCAGGAAGAGCTTGTGCTAATCTCCTGTGTTTTATATTCACATTACTTCTAGACAGCAGCTGATGGTTTTTCCTGCATTACCAGAAATGGACAGGCATTTAATTTGTCATTCCTTGCTTAGAGTAACTTACGTTTCTCTGCTAGGAAAAGGAAGTAGCACACAGGCACCCACGTTATGCACTCTGACCCTTTCATCCCTTAATGAACTATTACCACATTAATGAATTCATGTTATTGCATTTGCATTGGGTAAGAAATAGCACATACACTGCCATACAGCTGGCCTGTGCAAGTGTCTCAGTGTACACTGGATCACCAGTCTGAGTTTATGAGCTTGGTGCTTCCACAGGGTGTTCGTAACAGTATCCTCTGCAGTGGATCTGTTGGTAGCATCTTTCTATGGGAAACGAATTTTGCCAGTACTGTTTAAAAACAGATGCTGAATCAGTGAGCAAGTTACTTGCCAACTGTTCTTCTTGTTTGTTTTTTTTTTTTTTTAGAGACTGCATGTATTTGCATGTTATTTCAGTTTTTAAATACTTCTGCAATGGAAAAATCCATTGCTAATTGCAAACTGCTACACTTTAGTGAGTTCCACTTCAACTCTGGCTCAAGATGGCTTTGGTGATTCTGCCCAAGTATCACAGCTGTAATAATAACATACTTGCCATGTCAGTTCCTTTTAGATTAGCTTTTTTTTGGAAGACCTTACCACTTCTAGAGACAGTCTGTGGAGTATGAAGCATAATAGTATTTAGCACTTCCATATCCATTAGTGGATTGTTTTGATAATGATCTTAAATATAATTGCCGTTTTGGAGAAAATCCTCATTTGAGCTTATTTTAATAGAAAAAACAATCAGTAGGTCAACATGGAATCGTCGCTTCATATAGATAATTTATCAGTGAAAGCCTTACAGGCACCAATATTTTGCTAAAAGGGCAGATGACACTAATCCAGATAGACAGTTCTGCCACCATAAATTCAGAAAAGACAGCTAAGGCTGCAGGCCTTTCTTATTTCTCCTGGAGAAAAAATGTCCATGGAGAATCACACATCTGTCTAAATGGCCTTATCATTTCATGACCATCAATTAGATTATGCTTACCGTAAATGCTCTCTCCAGTTTAGAAAAAAATTTAAAACAAATCTAGGCATGATTTTTTTTTTAAATAAGCAATTACAGTAATGCTGAGTCATGTGCATGGAAAATGAGCCAAAATGTTGTCCAGAACTTAAATGCTGCCCAAATATTTTTTCTTATGTTTGCCCCCATTTTACCCACCTTCTGCTAAATACAGTTTCAGAGATGAGTCTGGATGCTGCTTCTGTCCAGTGCATAGAAAATTCTCACTCTGAAGTGTGTTAATGATGAATGCTACTCTGTGTATTGTTATTGCTACTATTATTGTTATTATGTATCTGAATTTCTCCATTTCCTTACTGTGTTTACTTGTGAAAGTGATAGTGCTGATAATTGCATAACTCAAGTTACAGATTCTAGTTAGACAAAAATAAGCAATGTTAAGAGAACATGATTTAGATGTGTCTGGTAGAGAACTCATATTTAGCTGCGTTGCAAAGGATCGGAATAATTCTAAGTGTGAAAGTTACTCTCTTTCTCTAAAATTAAGAGTGTGTAAAACCTTATGGTTTTGATAATTTTAGTTTCTCTGGTCTTTGCTTTTTCAAGGCAGCTATTACTCATGTGGGGATTTGCAAGATTTTTTTCTCTGTCCTTGTGATTTGGTCCATCACAATTTATGAAACATTCGGGGAGATTGTCATCTCAGGATCAACTTGACTTCTGTCACTTGGAAATTACATAAAGAAATAGCCATTTTGAAAATAAAGATCATAACAAGGTACAATTAGGTTCATCTTTAACTGAGAATAGGAGATAGCAGCTGTTTTGAGAGCAGTAATGTGACTGCAGCTTCATGTTTACGTTGCTATCAACTGCAGTGTGGATTTTAATCCTTCTGTATGTATTTTCAACAGTGTAAGAAATTTGGTTTCAATCCTTGGTGTAATTATTAGATATTTTTTTTAAAAGCATTTTTAGTGGTATCTAGAAGAAAGACTCTATATTCACTTTCTCTTTCCTTCTCTCTTTCTTTATATCATCAGATAATTGCTTTGCTCCTAGCTAGAAAATTTTGTCAGTCAACTATTGAACATTTCCTTTAATTCCTCTGAAGTGTCTCATTAATTTTTTCTCCCTGTATTAATTGTATTAAGCACTATGCTTACTATACTGAGGGGAATAACCAATTTACAAACTTCATAACTGCCCTAGTTTTGGCTGGAATAGAGTTGATTTTCTTCCTAGTAGCTGGAATGGTGTGGTTTGGATTTCATACGAGAATCATGTTGATACCACTACACGATATTTCTGGTTGTTTTTAAGTAGTGTTTATACCAAGTCAAGGACTTCTCAGCTTCTCCTGCCCTGCCAGCAAGAAGGCTGGAGGGGCAGAAGAATCTGGGAGGCTGCACAGCTGGCACAGTTGCCCCAAGCTGGCCAAAGGGGTATTCCATACCATGTGGCGTCATGCTGAGTATACAGAGCTGGCCAGAGGCAGCTGCTGCAGCTGCTCAGTCATCCTGAAGAGTTAGAAATCTAACACACTGTTAGTACACTCATCATTACTGGGAGAAAAAAAAATCAGTGATCAGACCTTGTATCCTCCTCCATTTAATCAAACCATCACTTAGATCTGTTCCCATATTTACCAGTTGTAGAAGCAGTACATAATGCACTATGAGATTTTTTCCTTAAGGACAGCATAATGCAATATACACCTCAGTGTTGTCTGCCAGACAAGTTGTATTTGAGCATCTCTGTGGGAGCCGAAATTTTGTGGCCTTTAATCTATAATGGCTACTTATTTTTCTTAGACTGCTTTACTTTTACTTCCCTCTAGGAGCTCTCCAGGAAGTTTCATGACACCCTTTCATAACTGAGTGGCTGCAGATCCACCATATCTCTCTTTGATTAGAATTCTGCAAGGCACTAGAAATAGGTATTCTTGAGTGCCAGTAGATACAATGTGATGTTTAATTCCTCCTTTTATGGATGGATGGGTGGATGGATGGATGGATGGACGGACGGACATAGGTTTTGTAGTTCTGGATCTCTGCACACAAACAGCTGAATCTTCTGTGGAAGCTCACGTGCTCTTACCTATTCAAAATATGTAATTATCCAAATGTTGCCAAACTGTCCCAGCCTGGCTGAAAAACAACGAGTCCTGTATCAGGCAATATTAGCCGTCCTCTGCTTCAGCATTTTTTAACTTCAGGCAGCTGGACAGCAAATGGAATAGCATTGCTTGTGCAAGGGACACCTTTTGCTGTAGTCAGAGCTCTAAAGGAAAGGAGCACAGGTGGACCTTGCAGGTGTCCCACCAAAGAAAAGGCTGGTAAGCTTCCTGTTGGGCAGCCAGCGAGGAAAGATGACAGTTGAGGACCACTCTTGCCTTTGAGCACATGCTTCAGACTTTAGTGGGTAGTGGTGTGGCACAATGTGCCTGGGGAGGCCAGAGTCGGAGCTAAAGCAAGGAAAGAATTCATCTACTGTCTGATATGGATTTAGAAATAACTTGATAAGGTTTCATGTACTCTGTGATACATGATAGAACCAATGTCACTGTTAAGCACTTGAAGGTTGAGGGAGTGCAGCTTTGGGTGGAATTGATTAGTTAATGTGATTTAAATGCCCAGAAAGGAAGGTACCATCTCATTTCTGATCCTCACAGACAGCACAATCAGTAATACTTCTTACATCAGATTAATGGTGGCCAATCTGAAGATCATGCAACGGGATTATGTAGGGATATTCTTCTAAAATTAAATAGGAATGCTTTGGAGATCATAAGGTGGGAGAAAAGGCAAGAAAAGTAGGTAGAAAAAGGAACAATGCCACTTATTCAGCAGTACTGTTACTCCAGTCTATCATCACTAGCTGTGAGCTCCCCTGTTAAGTGCTGTGACTAAATGGCATTACATGCCCCAGGAATTGGATGCAGCTGTAATAACTGCTTCTTGGCCCCTGACACACATCTCCCCTCCCCAGCACATGCAGTAATGCATGGTGTGACATCCAGAATGTTCTTCATGTGTAAGAGAAGACAAGACTGATTAATGTCTGAGTTGTACATGCTGTACGTCTGTACTGCAATTTGTTTTTCAGTAATACACTTTTATTTGCTGTTTGCTATTCTGCCAGAATAAAGACCTAAGTGAAGACTTTCATGACAACTTTGGGACCAGGGAGTTAAAAATGTGAAGGCTGGAGGGGAAGGTAGACCATGAAGAAAAAACCCCAATATATAATTCTTCCTATTTTTCACTGAACTATTGTAGTATTCCAAGTTAACATTTTCCAGCAAGTTGCTTTTTAGTAGTTTTATTTACATCATGTTTCCTTATGATTTTTATGAGAACAACATGTGAGGTATTGTAGAAAGCCTTACAAACCATCGAGATAGCTATGAATTCTCTTGTCTACAAACCCAGATATTCTTTGATGGGTTTTATTTTGATTGGTGTGTCTGTTGGTTAGTGCCATATCAGTGTTGGTTCTTTTTGTTACCTTCTAGATGCTTAAAAATAGTTTTGCATGTTTTCCTCCCTGTTTTTTTTTTTCGGGAGCTATATAAACTGGTTGACCTATGAAAGCCTGGTTCCTCCTTTCCTCTGTTTTAACGATGGCCAAAACATTTGACTGCTTTTATGCTGTATCTTTAAATCTACCCCAATGCTCACTATTCAATGTGTAGCCAGAACTGCGGGTTTTTGCAGTGAATTCAAAGGAGTGTAATTACCTGTGAATAGGGGTTTTGCGGTTAGACAAACTACTGAACAGAGTTTTACAAATGTTTAAAGACCGTTTTATTTTAGAGCTAGAATCAGCTCAAGTTCAAACCACTTTAAGTTATTTGACCAGGTGCTGAAATGGAAATCTGTTTTTGTTGTTGTGGGAGACAGTTGAGCTGGTAGGTTTTAAATAGGTTGAACCTATTCATAAATAAATGATCTGCCTATGGAACTGCTTAAAATTCAGTTCATAGCTTGTCCTGGTTTGGACAGGTGTCTGCTAAGGAAGGCAGGAGTCCCCCTCCCACCCCGGAATGGAAAAAAAAATGTAACCTCCTTCCTCCCGAACTATTATAATTTTGAAAATGAGGGGCTTTCAGGCAAATATATCAGAAATAGGAATAACAGGTCTTTACTTATATATATATATATATGTACAACAAGGCAAAGCAAAAAAT
>VYZQ01018753.1:8248-22880 GCA_013400655.1 Mystacornis crossleyi
CTTCTTGCTATGTTACACTTTGAATAAAAGCAGACATGAATGAGGTGAAACTGCCAAGTCAACCACTGTACAAAGTATCTCTCAGGATTGCAACATTTCCATGGAGCTTTAACACTTTGGGACACAACCCATGATGTTAAGCGATCGTGCAATTCAAGCTCAGGAAAAAAAAGTATGTGAAGGAACTGCCATCTGTCCATTAGCTTTCATCATACTCCAGACTATCAGAAAGGTGGAAAAAAGATTTATTTTCCACGAGCATCCAATTAGTTTTCTATGACCTTAAATGCTAACAACATGCTTTTTATTAAATGACAGGTGAGAGAGCATAGATCAGAAAAAAAAATCTGTTAAGAAATTTGATCCTTGTATTTAGGACCTTGCATTTCCTTCAATAGCACTTCTCTATCATGTTGCATGGAGCATAATTTTTTTTTTTCCACAAAACCCTCACCTGCCTATTATGAATCATTGCAATAAAAATATTTTTTTCCACACTGCACTAGGCAACTTTCTTTCAAGCTAAAGAAAGGAATTTAGTCAAGAATTATAAAAACCTGAACTATGAACTCTGGCACAGCCAGGAGCAGCCACTCAACTACGCCAGAGCACTTAGAAAATAGGCAGCCAGGAGTAGCAACTCAACTACTCCGGAGTGCTTAGAAAATAGGCTTTAGATTTTACACCAAGAAATTGGATTTATTGTAAATGCCACAGTCACATTGATAGACAGAGCACAGACTTCTGGTAACAAACAAACATACATTTTTGTAACTAAGCGTTTCTACTCGGTAAATAAATGCATTTCGCACAGCCTTCCTCTTAAATGTGCCTAAACTAACCTAAATAAGCAGACAGCATAGCAGAAAAGGGAAACTTATTGTGAGTAACTGTTTCTTAAGCAGTATATTATTTTTACTATGTATATAATATTTTATATTATATACACACACATTTTCATCAACAGTTCAAATTATACCCGAATTAAAAAAACCCCAAACCAAAACTGGTGCTCCTCCGATACATTTACCACCTTTCCCTCAGGCAGACTTAATCCAGGTATTTGTCAAGATAGAGGAATGACAGTTAAAAAGACTCCCCCCACAAGACACAAGTTACACAAAGAATACTGTATCACTACAAATTTTTTATTCAGAAGCCCATCTTTAAAAAAAATGTCATTATGAACTTGTTTGGTCAAACTACAACACTTTCTAGCAGACATACAGTAAAAATGGCATGGCTCAGAATCGACCGGATCGTTCACGATCTCTTGACCGCCTCCTGTCACGCTCACGGCCTCCTCCTCCTCCTCCTCCACCTCCACGACCGCGATCTCTGGATCTAGACCGGCGTTCACGGGACCTCGACCTGGATCTATGCCTTCAAAGAAAGTTTGGACATTTTATTGTTTCATCCCAGGCAGCGATTTACTTGCAGTACCACACAGTGGAACACGCAATTAACAACAGGAGTGATGAGGGAGAAGAAAGGCAGTGTGTCATTAGAAGGATTGGTTAATTGGCACTTGGGCTGCAAAACCCAACGCTTTTACAAACTGCACAAACTTCACGCTGGGGAGTCAGCACATCCAGGTACAAGAACTGCCTGTTCCCCGCAGTCACTCGTTACAATGGATGTGCAAACCCCAAGGAAAGGCACGGTTACACTGCTGTTATTTAGAGCAGGAGAAGGGGACACCTGCCTTGGCAGACAGGAATAGCTCTCAGCAACACACCCCAAAAGCCTACAGCTGCTTCTAAGTCCACTCATATTAAATCAATTGCATTAATTAGCAATTACAACCCAGTTCTCTGTTGTTGTTTCCCCTACATTATTTCTATCCCCCAGGACATCAGCACTGCCAAATCATCTTCCCTGCCTCGCAGGTTGATAAATTCAGGAAGGGAGCTAAAACCACCCAGAACACGCTGCTATCACAGCTACCACCAATCAGCATTACTGAATCTGAGAGTTCCAGATTTGTAACAGTGACCAAAAGGTTAATATAAAGAGCACACTTGGTCTTTTTCATAAAGCATTCAAACGTCTGAAGAATTTACTTAACCACAAATACATGTGGCTAAGCAACACACTCTATGTTTTTCAAAGTTAAATTCATCCTCACAGATTCTGAAACACTGCCAATTAGAGATGTTTATAGGAAAAACACATTAACAATCCCAGGCTCCTTCTGTGATTGACAGAAACCTACAAAATCAGGCTCTATACAAAAGCAAGATCAAAAATTTTATATGCCTATCCCAAATAGCAAGGTCCTAAATGCAAGCAGATTGAACCTAGCTCCAAGTGAACAATCATAGTAACAGCAGTGGTAAAACCCTTTCTGCAAGGTACCTCACTAAATGAATAATTTAATATATAATAATATGTATTTATCAATTTTTTTTACCATTAAGGAAAATTACTATTTCTTTCATCTACTGGGAATTCCTATCAAGAAGGATCACACTGTGAAGCTGAAAGTGAGCTCAATACAGTGACTGCCTGGTGTTAACAGTAAGAAATGAATACAGGCTACAACATTTCACCATTAACAGTTAAAAGCAAATAAGGCTGGGTCCTGAGAATAATCTACAGATATGCTTGGCTGCACATAATGCTGGAAGCAGCCAATCTGATGCTGCCAAAATGCCCACTGGCCAAGTAGCCTGCATCTAACAAAGGCCATGAGCAAACACATTTAGAAGAGAATTAAACAGAGGAGGCATAAAGCAACTTCTCCCAAATAATGTCCATCTGTACAGTTTGCAGTCTGGAGATCTGAACAGGTAGGGCCCTATGTACTCAGTAACTCAGTGAGTTTTCTTCTCCTTGAACTCTGCCTTCCGCACCAACCTTCAGAAACCACAGTGCTGCAGAGCAAGAAACACCATATTTTTAGAGCTCTATTTCTTTGTTCTAAACTGGCCACTTGCCAGCTTGACTTGATGCCCTTTGGCATGTGCCAGAAGTGCATTAGAAAAAACAAGAGGACTTGGCAGGAGTTTAAAGATTTGCCTTCAGATTTTTCAGCAACTGTTCCTTAAATTACTTGTTTTAGTAGTATTTAAAAACAAACTTACTTTTTACGACGCCGCCCATACAACTCACGCCTCAACTCTCGAGAAATGGGCTTCAAATGCATAAAGTTGCAGAAACCTCCTCGTGTACACTCTCTGGAACAGAATTCAAGAGGCACAATTAGAATTCCCAGCTCTACACTATCTGCTTAGATCTTTACCTATCACCTCTAACATTAAACCCAGTAAATTACAAGCATCATTTACTGACAATGCCTCACTTCTACAACAAAATCCCCAAAAGATGGCAAAACTCAAGAGGTTCACTGCAGGGCCTCCACGTTACTGTTGCCTGCAGCCGTTTTCTTCCTACACTCAGCTGCATAAAACCTGCACCCCAGCACCCTCCCTGCTGTGCAAACACGTCCCAGGCTGCCAAGGCAAGAGGAAGCCACTGCTTTACCCCATTTCGTATTGACGGCAGCAGGCCTCTCTGAAGTCAGTCACAGGCGAGAGCTCGGCATGGATGGGCTGCCCATTAAACCAGCGATTGTTCAGGTCAATCACGGCCTTTTCCGCATCTTCTTCACGGCGAAACTAAAAGCAAAAGCAACATTTTCCTTACAATGCAGGGAAGCAACAGGAGCAGGTAAAAGATTCCTATCAAATCGGCTGTGTGGTATCATCAAATCAGTTGTGTGATATCTGAGGTTCATGGCTAGTAATGAAACTAGAGGCTACTTCAGATTTCTTGGACAGTCCATCAAATCAAAGGTAAATATGCCAGCTTTTCAGTAACTGGGACTCAAGGGCTCATCAAAACATTGATTTCCTCTTCATTATGCTCTGTTTGGTCTTTCAAGTGGGAAAGTTAGTCAATAGAAGATACTGTGTTTTCTTAGTACAGCTTTAAAGCAAGAGAATGCTTATGATTACTTTCTGGAGCACCAACAATCCTGATGTAATGCATATTTTCAAACATTTAAGAGAAATTTATATAAAAACTGGAGGTCTTATTCATTTAAATTAGAATTTACAAAAATCAGGTCCTGTTCTATGATGAATGTAAAACTTAAATTTGAAATGCCTTTTCACAGCTAATTTTTTTGAGACACCTTTTTTTCTGATTATGACCTACACTGTCAAGAGTTTCAGGTGTGAAAATACTTTCCAGCGAGGGAATGTACAGCCAAAATATGCAAAGAAACTCTCTCACACCTCCCCAACACCATAAACACACAGCAAAATTTCTGCAGGTGATAACTTTGTACTCATTATTCAAAAGATACCAATGACTTTTAAAAGTTAAACCCAAGTGCTCCTTGAACCACCCAGCTACTGCCAAATCTAACCTGGTTAGAGATACTGTGTGTAACTGGGAAGTTAGAAAATTAATGCACCCGAGGCATATAAACTCTCTCTCATACTGATGTGCTTAAAGGGCAGCATGATGTTAAGACAGATCCCAAATTAATCCTGCCAAACTAAACAGTCCAGTAGTGGTGACTGTTTATAACTATGTAAAAGAAAAAAAAAAGGTGTTAATCTTTCTGAAAATTACATGGATTTTAACTAGAAAGTTTCTCAAAATTTATTAAAACTTCTTTTGGATTCCTTTCACATTTTTACTCTTTCTACTTTAAATTGTGATGTTGGAGAGGAGCTTATATACTGAAAATCTTTCCTTGCAAAATCTACAAACACACAGTAGCTTTCAAAATTTTAAATCAATGAATACCACCCCTCCTGATTGCAGGAACACCTCTTCATCCTACCTTTACGTATACATTTCCAACTAGATGATCTCCAAGGTTATCACAAACGTTCATCTCCTCAACTTCGCCGTATTTCTCCTCCATTTCCGTGAAGACCTCCTAAGCACAAAGCAACCCAGCAGAAGTTTGTACCACATTACTTTTAAGTACAGAAAAGTACATTTCGCTGTAAGTAAGTATAAAAACACACCTTCCTTGGAAAAAATGAAAGATCACTTTTTTTTTTACATTTTTGGGTTTAAGATTAGTATTTGCTTGGCCATCTGTAAGCACAGCACTAACAAGATACAATAAAAACCTATGGAACACATGCACAGCATTTACAGAATACAGGATGCACTGAAAACAACATAGAAAGCCTGATTAGCGCCATAGTTTCAGGTACTTTTTTTCTATACAAATAATTAAGTATACTTTAAATTTATAAAAAAAGAAGATGATACAATCAAAATGCTACATCACTTAAGCTGCTGATTTTAAACAAAGTCTACTTCAACAGTGAAATTAAGGCCAAACTAATCACTGGCTACACCTGGAAATATTTCACACAAGGCTGTACACTTTGTACGAACACCTGAGGAACTAAGTGTTTGTTTTTTTTTAATGAATCCATCTGTGCTATCCACTACACTGAACTTATTGGTGGTGACAGATCCAGAAACACTGCAATGCATCTTTACATACCTCAAAGAACTCATCATAATGTTCCTGCATCTCAACATCGCTCACAGCACCTGCAAAAGTCAAAGAGTCAGATCGATTAGAGCCTGTCAGTAAGGAAGAGGAGATTTTGATCATACTACAAAACAATCTAGAGAGGCCGTCTGGAGCATGAGACACCATAGAGCATGGAGCTAACTAACAGGAATATTGCAAAATAAGGATATGTGAAGAGCTTTGAGTCCCCAAAGTATCTGTCAAAACATTACATTGATATGATCAAATCAAAGCAAGTTTTAATCAGAGCCAAACTTGTATGTCACAAATTTAAAGGGGAAAAGAATTACTTTGAAATATCACTTAAAATTTAATGTATAGTCCCACTCTCTAACTACCAACAATTTTACCTAAACAGAAGGCAAGTGCTTTGTTACATTTCCATACCTTAAAATATTATTACAATTTAGTATTCCCCTTCCTAAAGGCAGAATTATGTCCACCTCTCCAGCATATCCACTAGAATTTGAGAGCTCATAATGTAGAATAGCCCAGACTTTTTTTTAAATTTGCTCAAAATAGTCATTGAAATGACACACTTTTCTCAGTGCCCTCAATGCTTTGCAACAGAGAGCTATTTTCTAGCTTGAGTGTCATTTCATTTTTCTGTAGTCCTGCAGAACACCTTTTAGTGCAAGTACAAGCCAGCCTTATATTCAAGTTAAGATTATTTTCATGGTACAAGCTGGACTTCAAAAACAAGTGCTGCTTGCCTGCTGCTACAAAACCCAACATAAGTGTGGCTTATTTTTCAAAGCATTAAAAGTATAAAAATGAGTTTCATTTATTTCTTCCAGTTTACAGCACTTTAAACAAGCTGTCTACATTAAAAGCATTAGATTAGCTCTTCAGCAGTTAAGTGATTTATTAGGATCAAGCGGAGCAGTTTTACAACAAACCCTGCATTTTATACTAGAAAAATATGCTAGTGTTTAAAATTACAAACCAGACTGGTTTAGTTCACAGAATGTGAAAGACAAGAAACTGAGCCAATAAAGCTGAGTTTATTCACTTTTCAGGCTGCTATGAAAAAATTTTTGGCCAGTATTACCACTTGGACAAACTTTATGTTTTTCTTCAAAGGCTCTAATATTAACCAGCCACACTCTCTGGAACTGCAGTTCCTGTTCTTCCACCCAGCTCACCTCACAAGAGGCTAAGGGGCATTTGGTGTACAGTTTAGGCTAACAATGTTTCTGCATTTGAGACATGTTTGCTTTTAAGAAATTTCTTCTCCCTCATGGTTATAGCAAATTAAGGAATATCAAACATTAAACCAGTAATTCTAGGCAGTTTAATACTTAACTATATTCCCAAGGTTCTGCCAACACCACTGATAACAGCTTACTAACACCTAACATTTTTTTGTTTTTAAAGGTATCAGACAAGGGCTCTGAGAGCCACAGAGGGAATAATTACTTTTTACCAGATAGACAAGCGCTAAAAACTTTTTTTTTGCCAAATTAGGGAGATACAGGCAACAGTTNAAGGTATCAGACAAGGGCTCTGAGAGCCACAGAAGGAATAATTACTTTTTACCAGATAGACAAGCGCTAAAAACTTTTTTTGTTGCCAAATTAGGAGATAACAGGCAACAGTTAGTTAATGACTACTTCAATGACCTTCTAAAGTGGGAAGCATAAATATGCATAGGGTTTACAAACATCCATATTCCAGGGCTACTGGTATCTGAACCATGAGAAGCCCAATTACTAATTAAAATACTCAGGAAAACTACTGCTGTTCCAACCTAAGGTTAATCCTCTACGACGGCAATAGAAAGGAAGACAGTTAAGCAACAACGACAAGGCATTAAATAGCTACCCAAGTTATCCATTTAAAATACATGCAATACTTAAGTAGGGACAAATATCAAAAACCAAGGAGCCAGGAGTTTCAGCAAACCTACTGCTTGCAGAGCTCCAGCTCTACCCCAGGAGGTACAGTCAGGCTCTGGCACACAGCTACTCGCTCGTCACGACAAACTAGAGTTGGATACCAGCATTTACAACACTGGAGGATCTGTGCAGGACTCTTGCAGCTGTAAATCTAAACAGCTCCACAGACCAAACTGCCGTAACTCTGTGCAAATTAGTTACCAGCGCATTGAGCGTTCAGGGAGAGAGTGGAAACACCCAATTGGAAATGTTTTGGTCTACTGAAACAGCATTAACTACTAAACATCTGCAGGGAGAGAGCCTACGAACCAACGGAACTGTTCAAGCATCTAGACAAAATGACACAGCTCATTTACATGTCCAGCTTGATTGTGTGACAAAAACAAAAATTACGTAATCGAGCCATTATTACTTTTAGAAGCAAGAGAGACAGTTTTGACTTTTAAGTTAGTAGCTGATTTCACAAAGCACTTCTAATCAAATGCTGGTAACTAATCTGAACTAGACTATAAACCAACAGTCAAAAAAAAAAAAAAAAGGATAGCCAAACAAAGCTTTATTACCACACAGTCAATACTCACTTCAACAAGAAATATTAGTTAGAAAAGAACACCGATCCTTTTTTGGTTCTAAAACTTTTTTTTTTTTTTAATCTTATTCTAATATTGATGATTCAATTACAGTGATATATCAGTAATCGCCGATCAACAATCCTGGGCATTAACTGCTGCCAGTCTCACAGGAGGTGTGTTTGCTTATGCCCATTTGTATCTCAGGAGGAATCATTAAATTACTTCATGACCATACCCAAATGCCTTCCCCTCCTCAAAAGTAAGTTAAAAAAATACTTTTTCTTAGGTAAATATGCCAAATGGCATTGGAATTTGAATTTTCAAAGCATGGAAAGAATTTTAAGCATGCACCCATCCAAAAAGGACAGCTGCCAGAAGGGAAGCGTTAGTCAGTCATGGTGTATTCTTCCAAAGTGCACTCCCTAAATGGAAGCTGCATTAACTTAGGACAAATTTATGCATGCAGTCTGAAAAGTTTCAAATTCAAGTTCTCTTAACATTTACAGAGCAGGACGTTTGTTGTGGATGAAGTCAATGTGTCATTGTCCTGCTCTTTTCGACAGTGGAACCTATGGATAGCACAATGGATAGAACAAAACATACAGAAAACCATTCCTAGGATGCAGGCAACTGGCAGGGAGAAAAGTGACAGGAAGAAAACAGTGCAACCAACACTGCTTCACAGGGGAAGTACAATTTCAACCCTTTTTGATTTAATAGTTGGTATTCAGATTCCCCTCATAGTTTTGGGAGTAGGAAGGTAGGTAGTGGGACAAAAAAAAATTGGGTTTTTTTTTTTTCTTTTTGGTTTGTGTTTATTTTGAACACATGTAACGAAATGTGGTCAGTTTGATCTGTTAAACTAAAATGGCAGACCAGCTTAAGTCGACACTGAGCTCTGACAATCAAGCCCAGGGAACCAGTGAAGGAACTTGTATGAACTTACAGCGCAAACCGTCAGCAGACTGGGAAGAGTTTTGAGGGTTACGGTAAATGTTCAAGAGGGCAATGGTCTGAAATACAAAACGCAACAACTTTATATTATGGAAAATAATTTTAACAAGAAACTGGTTTCCTTTAGGGTCGCTTTAGCCGAGTCTGTGCTGAAAAAGAGGTGGTTATTCTCTCCCAAGCAGGAGAACTTGCACTTAGCTGGTGACCTTTCTACATCAACCTAACACTGTAAAGTAACAGAGATCTCATGATACTCCATTATTGTATTCCTAATTTCATTCCATTCACCAATATAACTATAGAGGGGTTTTGCATGATTTCAGACAGATCTGAAATAGGTGGAATCCAAACAGACCATTCACATTTCAATAATAATAATAGAATATTGATGATATTTAATTTGGTTTTACTGAATGGCTTCTTAGCAACAAAATTCCAGGAAAGGAAGTAATACAATAATTAGAGCATAACATGAAATCTCCATTTTCCTAAAAAAGATGAAAGAAAACCCAGTTTTGGGAAACTTACCGTACATCACATATGTACCTATTTTTTTTTTTGGGGGGGTGTTAAATCAAGAATTTGAGAAATGTCTGCAGTTTAACCCTTTCAAAAGAATGCAGTGTTACTAAGCAACCAAGTTTCACTTTGCAACACAAAAGGGAATCTGCATCAAGTCCAATTTGTGCAGTCACTTCTGCACTCAGAATCGCACACGTTCCACAAATTCTTGATCTGTGCGCAAGAAGAGTTCCGTCACTTGTCCTGTTTGCAACAGCTTTATGTCAGCAGCTCAGAAGCCAACATTATTTTCTCATAATTAGGAGTGGGCTCTTTAACACCATTCTTTAAAAAAATTTCTCCAACTGTGGGACTTACAGTGTGAGCCGTCAGCCGTCTGTGCACTGTTTTGGGGGTTACGATAGATGTTTTGAATCAAGATGGTCTGCGGGGAAAAAAAATAAAAAGGGGAATTCTACTGGCTGCTGTGCATATAATAGACAATTGCAAAGAGACAACTTGTTTGCAAACAGCTAAAAGTCATATTTTATCCTTAAGACTTCCTTTTGTATTTGCAGAGTATCTTCCAAAATTGCATCCAGACCATCATATTATGAAAACAGTTTTAATTAACCACCAAGAAAGAGCTGCGTTTGTGTCAACAGCTGTCCTCAAAATGGGAGGTGTGAGGCACAGTAACCTAAAATGTCACATGAGGTATTCTGGAGACCAGAATCTAAACTTTCGAGACCAGATTCACTCTTGCAAGTCTAGGGGGGAAAAAAATAGTGTTATGTGCACAGCATGTAATACATAATGCCACAGTGTCCAAAATGCTACACCAGACCATAAGGCCTTTAGGCAACTACTACATCTTGTTTTGTGCATAAGGGATTTCTTGGTGGAATTTCTGTTTAAATAATATAATAGCATCATAGGTTCACATGTTTCCGATCCTTCAAATAAGGACAATATCCTTTTAGCCCTTCTGCTTTTTACTTGAAGAATTAGCCCAGGCAGACTTGAAACCTTACATTTGTACCGTTCTTCTTAAAATCAAGTTGTCTGAAAAAACAAACCATGTTTAAGTTAGTAAACTAATATTACAAAAAAATTCCAAACGTCCATATCACTGTAAGCAGCTCAAAAATTGAAATTTGATTACTTAAAATACAAGCTCAGTGTTAGTATGAATGGCAATCCCCAAGTAACTTTAGCTTAGACATTATTATTATTAGTCACAGTAAGAATTCAGAGCTTAAAGAAGTCACAGGCTCAGCAATGTCACACCTACATATGCTACCCGCTTAACATCTAAAAAAAAATACATCTGTAACACCACATTTAAAATCACACACTTGTTTTATTATGGGTCCAGCCATACCAACCAAAGCTTTGTGCTTCCGTGGCCCAGGTTTGAACTACCTATGCTTTAGCCTACAACCGGAGAGTGCCAGAAACATGCATCTCGTTAGGGTGTTTCTGCTGACTGGGGGTAATTTGATCACCCTGGATTGTGTGACCTTTCCTAACACAGCTCTTCTGTAAAGTAGCTGCACCAGCAAGAGCTGCACAAGGTTGAAACGCAGTGCTGGTAACTTCCCATTAGCAAGATCTCTGTTGTTCTATTTTCTATCACAGCTGATTGTCAACCTGCACACAAATAAAGACTTCTGCAGACCCCGCAGACTGCCAGGGACCTGGGAGATGCTACAGCACAGCTGCCGGGCACAAGGCTGTGCAGTCCCAGACATCCCTGGGTGAATGGGACGTGCTCTGCTGACCCACTTCAGCTGGCACTGCTCACCAGAGTCCACAGCAAAGCTAAAGGCTGCACTGACAGAAAGCTGTAGTTGCACACAAAGTTTTATTGCTAAAAAAGAGATGTAAAGATGGTGGGGGGTTTTTGTTAGGTTTTTGGGGTTTTTTTAACTTAAAAGACAACTACTGTGGAAGCTGTTGGCTTTAGAAATATTTTTTGTAGCCAATAACCTAAATTCAGGTCTCCAAATAAGCAACTGCACTTTAACTTTTACTCCATGTAGGTCAGCAACACGGGATAGTTTTGAAAATGGACAATACTCTTTTGAAATAAAATGTCTGCAATAAAAATTGTTAAAATTCCAGAAGCAAAGAGGTGTTTTTGTTGCTTAAGCACCAGCAGAAGTCCCTCTCCATCAGTAACCTTGACATTCTTCCCTGGAAGCCCCCCTGCCCACTCAGAGTTTAACTTTATGATCATAGCTCTGAACCTGTCACACTCCCCTCCCTAATTTCTCCCCAAACCAACATGAGCCCACGTATCTCATCAACTCTGCTCCAAAACAGATTAAACAAACTTGCAGAAGACTCTGCTGTTATGGGAACTTTATCTCTGTATTTAAAACCACTGCAGTTCAAACTGCTGTAGTTAACGGCTGTACTTACTGTACACTGCAGTCACTACTAATGTGGTAATTTTCAATGGCACTACTGGTCATGCACAAAATTCCCAAAGAAATTCATCTGTGTGCCTTGACAATCAGCACTGATAGAACGAGGGAAAACATACATTTCTCCAGGAATGTAATTTGTGAATACTATACAGGTCATAATACCAATAATGAAAACCCTGTCACTCCCTGCATGTTTTCAAATTGATTTTTATTTCTGGCAGGCATGCAGTCACACATCATGTCTCTAACAATATTCACTGAGCCAAAGATTAAATAATCTGTCATGCCAATTGACAATTCACCCTCAGCAACCAGGCAAGTTGTTTTCAGTAAACCATTTCTTCCACGTTCAAAGGAAGTATGCAAGTCACTCTTGAAACTTAAGAGCCTGGGTCAGAGAGCAAATGTAATGACAGATTAGTCACTTTTATTCATTAATTAGTTTTCTTCTATTGTATGCATGTAAGATTAAAATTCCCACCTTTGGGACAGGTGGAATGTGCTGCCATTGTCTGTGATTTAAAAACTCTGGGATGGTTTAAGTGCCTGAACACCACTGAGAAGGCACACTCACCTGAAAGTTAGCACTGGTTGGTCTCTACTACAGGCAAGCTTACAACAGCATCGCTTCCTGCAGCCATTAAGGGTGACAGGAGATAATTAGAAATGCTGGGAGAAGTAAATGGAATACCCCAAAAAAAGCAAAGACCCAGATAAACTGGGGCCAAAACTGAACTAATTAATCTGGAGCTTGGTAATTATTCACTTGTATCTGAGAATCTACATTTTAAAGAAACGAGAATATAGTTCCACAAGAAAGAGAAAAAAGGGGAAACAAACCTGGCTAAATGTTGGTTTGTTGTGCAACCGAGAACATCTGTCTCCATGGCGACAAGCTCCAATTTTGAAATAAAACGAGCAGTTGACTCTGCAAGAAAAAAATGAATAAAGTAGTTACACACTGGCACAGAAAACATTAATTTGCAAAAAAAGCATATGCCCTAAATGTCTTTATCTTGATGTGGAGAAGTAACACAGAAAAAATCCCACACCAAAACTGTATAGGAAAGCATTCCAACAAACCTGTCCATATTCATTCCTTTTACCCCTAATTTACAGCCAGTATCTGACCAATTTCCCCCAAAGTGGTTTCATGATCCACCACACAGAAGTGATCTCTGTTTTACTCTTCCGCTCCTCCGTTCTTGTCTTTACCTCAGTTTCAGTGGGTGATGGGATGGAAAATAACGAGAAAAACAGTCTGAAATTTACACTGGGAGCTCTGTGGCTGAGTTGATGCAGCCCCTGGTCCAGGCAGTAACACCTGCTTTAAAGCTGACACAGTTGCACCTCTCTCATGTTTTCTAAACCACTTGTTTAAGTTATACTCTAAGGGTAACTCAGGCTGCTACCAACACAGTACTGGAAATAATTCAGGGAAGAGAAAGTCATGTTACAGAAAAAATACACATAAACAAAATAAATTCACTTAATTAAGCCATTTCCATGAACATAGTTAATGATTTTAAGAGTAAGCTGCCTTTGTTTTTTTAAACCACAAGCTTTTCTTGAATGATCCAACTCAAGACACCTTGAAAATGATCCTAGTTTAGAAATGCTACTATAACTCCCACAAAAAGGTGTAACTCACATAGAATGATGAAAGAAACCACAAGGAGTTTAGTTACCTTGACAGGGAAATGCCAAATTCTGAAGGGCAAGAAAACTATTATGGGCTATATATGGGTAAGTGAAATATTAGAATTCTCCTGGAAAAAAGATTATTATTCCCATAATTAACATCAGTTCTTTCCACAATCCTGTGTAACCAACATCAACTCATGGAGGGGAGAATTAATAAAGTACTAAAGCACATCTGATCTCTAGCAAAGCATTCTATTGTAAAATTGCAACATGCTCACTCTTCATTATGTTTTTGAAAACAAACACTTAGCATTATAAAATACTTACTGTCTTTTCTGAACTCTAACCTGAAACAAAAAGAAATACCTAACTACAAAATTTCCAATAGTGCCTCCAACTTCAGCACCTTCTGGAAGGTTCCGTTTGCTTTTTTCAACAGAAAACAAGAGCTGCACAGGAATTTCATGCCTGATTAAAACTCTGAAACTGTAATGCATTAAATTCCTATGTATCTCCTTTGTGTGAAAGGATGCTACAGTAACAGAGCTCAAAAGAGAGGCTGCCGACACTGCTTTCCTGGAATGGCAGCACTACAGAGCAGAGCAGAAGCCCCACGGCCAGGGGCTGACAAGAGTAATTTAGTCCAGCAGCACATCGATGCCCCCTTTTCATTTTTACGAGTGGAAAAACACGCCGGTTTGGTCAGGCCGATGGTGACCAAATTTTCGTTAGGAGGGTTTTGTGTGTGTGCTTCCAACAACCAGAGAAACTAGAGGCGTTCCCGGACGCGTGGAAGGCTGCAGGCAGAAGCCTGTAGGATCAGGATGCAGCAGTCGGGGAAATCCTCCGCACCCTGGGGAGGGGGGAGAAATAACCAGTCGCTGTCCTTGCAGCAGAGCGGGAGCTCTCAGGCTGCTGCGAGGCTCAGGGACACGAACAAAAGGGGAACAGGAGGAGGAGGAGGCGCTTTCTGGCAGGAGGCGGCGGGAAGCTCCGGCACCCAGCGGCCCCGACAGGAAGGCGCAGCCGCGGGGGGAAGGGGGGAGGGCGGCAGCGCGCCACGAGGCGCGGGCACACCCTCATGGCGGCCGGGGGAGGGGAGGAGGAAGAGGA
>VYZQ01018762.1:25136-38269 GCA_013400655.1 Mystacornis crossleyi
AAAGCTGTGGATCAAGGTAAAGGGACCCTCACATGTCAACAGAAAACCACCCCAGATGGCGGTCGTGCTGTGACGTGGATGCCATGAGAAGATTGTTCTTGTGGAAAAGTTCCATAGCTGAGCAAAAGAGACTTCTCTCACTCAATGGACTGACACAAGATTGTTATAGAGGGGCAAACTGGCTGAGTTGATTTTAAGTTTGTGTCTTTATATTACAGGTGGATGGAGGAGGTGCCGGAGAAAAAGGGGGGTTAATTTGCTTTAATTCCTTTTTATTCCACTTTACTTTTAGTTGTAGTAATAAACTTCATTATATTCTTTAAGTTTGGTGCCTGCTTTGTATTCCTCCCTGTTCTTATCTCACAGAAAAGGGGAAAATGCGAATCAAACCACTACAGTCACCTATAGCCTCCAATGTTTCACTGACCTTATTTTAAAAACAGAATAGGGTAGCGGGTAGGGTGTCTCAAGCTGGACAATTCAAGACCATTAGCTCAGAACTTCAGTGATAATTTAATATTAGTATGAACTCTTTCAACTACTACTGTGTCACATCATCTACTCACTACATTCTAAATATATTCTCAATTATATTCAGGCACTGTACCTTCAGCCTGCCACCTCTTCTATATAGGAAATAATGAGTAACTGCTTGGACAGTCTATGAGGACGTACGGTCTTGACAGCTAAATCCATGCATCTCTTACTAACTAAACATACAGAACACAAGCAGTTGCCACCAACATCCTCAGTTTCATAGAGAAAAGGACAGACTGAAAGCTCGTGTCCCCCACATTTATACGCAGACTTCAAAAGTATATGCCAAGAAGTACGACTGGTTTAATACAGTGTACAATAAGGGACAGAATACAGTGTACAATAAGGGACAGAAGAAAAAATTATTCGATAGATAATATGGACAGATAAGTAAGAGAAGAAAGAACAATCTAGACTAACAATGATAAATAAGAAAAAAGTATTAGAAGAGTATGGACTACAAGTGGTTTCCTTAGGGTAATGAGCCTATAGAATTTTTTCCAAATTAAGAGAAAATATTAATGTATCAGTTTACACCCTCTTCAAAGACCAGGTCTTGCTAAAACAAAGGAAAACAACAAACTGACTAACCAAGCTAAAATTCAGAAATATTTTAAGCCATCCAGTGACATTAGATGCAACTGCTTAATTCCATGTTCAAGGAAACAACACACTGCCTTAAAAAGGGACATCCACAAAGAACTACGAAATACAGGAAGTAACTAGCAAATTTTGGATTAATTTGTTTTAAGTAAAGCACCCTTATTTATCTGTAACAAGTAGTGTAACATATGAGCTGATTGAATAGCAAGTTAGGGGACACTGAATTCAACAGAAACATTTAGGAACTGGTCTGCTTGAAAACTAGATTTTTTTCCATTCAGGATGAAGAACACTGCTCCCCTGAAAGACCTTAATAGGAGACGGGTAGAGGAAAAATAAAAATCTCCAGAGACCACTCTTTATTTTTAAATGCAGGAAGCATAACAATAAGTGCCATAATATATGCGGTTTGTTGCGTTTGTTTAAGGACTTGTGCAGTGTGATGAGACAAAGCATCAGCCAAGACTGGTTACTGTATTTCTTGAAGAGGACCCCAAGACTGTCACAACAGAAAGACCAGAATGAGGAAGCACAGGGGCAGCAAAAGACATCTGAAACCCCTGCCAGTTCTTCAACAAACTTCTTCAGATACGACAGATGTATCAGCTAAAGCTGGCTTCACCTTACTAAACCAGCTTTATTTCTTTTGTAGCGTGGGTGTGACCTTTGGCAACTCCCAACAGTATATCCAATACACGCAGACCAGGGAAGTGTCCAGGCATCAAGCCTGCCCTGGGGGCATGCTGGTAACCTAACTTTGATCAGTGACATCAGTAGCAGCACACAGTTAGCAAGTGCCTTTAGACTGCACTGCAGGACATTTTAGCAGTTGCATCAAACCGGTATGTATGGTTTGTGCTCTGAGTGTCAGTAATGTCAGGGTTCGAAGATATCAGATTTAAAATATAAAGCCTGCTTTGTTTACGGAGTGACTGGTGACTGGTGTGAGTTTTATCTTGAAAAAACAATCTCAGCAAACATCTAATAAATTATGAGTGCAATGTCAGATATGGAATAAGAAAGGAAAAGAGCTGTATGTCAATGAGATTGCAATTTTTTAACAGCTTCAGCACATTTTCAAGTTCAGTTTACAAAAAAAACCCAAACAAGTCAACACACAAGCATGCTCTGGAGAGAACCACTTTCAGAACTCTTCAAAAAAACCTACTGATACTGTTTCAGCAGACATTTCATAACAACTGTGGACAGAAAAAGTGGAAGTACTTTGGTGTGGTTAAGTGTTAACTCCTGATCTAAAACCAATCAAATTTAAAGTCAGACCTGCTTTTGCATTCGAAGTCAGGATATTTGTTTTGATTAATGAAAAATAAATTACAGTCTGTTCTAAAAAATAATTGCTAATTAAAAAGTCAAACTGTGGGCAGTTTTTAGGAGAGGTATAGAACTAAGATTACTTCAAAAAAGTATTCTGTTCAGGTCATGTCAAAGAAGCATTAAATACTGCTGCTACAACTCCTAATACTAGAAAAACGCTTCTCACCTAGCACATACATCATCTTTGTAACAGCATTCAAATACTTTTGCAGTGAATTATTCTAGAATGGTTATTATTCTACCCAAGGCAGCAGTCTGCAACAGGCAAACTACAACCGCATTTGAAGACCCCCTCTAAACTGCAAAATATTACGTTTCAAAACTTGTTAAAATAATTATATTGATAATTATAAAATAACTATAATAGATTCATACTTTATTCACTTGAAGAACTCTTCACCTCGAAGGTTAACCACTAATATGCACTGTGTGTGTTCTGTGACCGCTGGCTTTCACAATAGCTAGTGCAACGCAGGAGGTAGACAGTGGGGAAATCCAGGGCAGTCGTCGCTTTACCTTACAGCTGACAGCCTGCAAAGGCTGTCCCTGTGCCAGCTCCCGATCCCGTCTTAAGCTGCATTACATCTCTTCACTTTTGGTGTTACCTGCTGTGACAGTTTTACATCAAACTCACAAGTAACTAAAATAGAGGTGTCACTGTCAGAGCAAACAACTCTAGCGCAGAGTGACTGAAAATCTAGGCAATCTGAAGGGCCAAAGAATATTAAGAACGGCATCACGGGCTGCTACCTGGTGCCAGTCACACCAGGAACACAAGTCCTTTAAAGCCCGGCATGCTGCTGAGGAAGGTCATGGTGTACAGAACTAGCTGTGCTCGTCCTTTCCTGTCAATGAATACGACACATTCTGTGTTCACACAACACACGCAAGCATAAGGTTAACTCTCACATAAGCCTTTGTCACTGTGACACTTCACTGCAGCTCACAGTGCTGCTGCTAATGATTAAAATACAGTGAAGCAAGAAATGTGGGTGGCCCCAAACCAGCTGCCACATAATTAATTTGATAATCACACAGATCCTTCTCGTGGGCTAGAGGATTAAATACATTTCTCCTTGAAAGTGAAACAAGCTAAGAGAGCACCCTAAAAATTATCTGCTCTTACAACCTAGACCAGAGTTTTGTATCAAACAGATCTGTCCTCATATGGTTGAAGCAAGTACCATGTTAAAAAATCAACCTTATCACTTGAGACATTTCCCAGGACTGTATCATAAAATCATAGAATGCTTTGGGTTGGAAGACACCTTAAAGATCACCTAGTTCCAACCCCTCTGCCATGGGCAGGGACACCTTTCACTAGACCAGGTTGCTCAGAGCCCCATCCAACCTGGCCTTGAGCACTTCCCTGGATGAGGCATCCACAATTTCTCTGGGCAACCTGTTCCAGTGCCTCACTACCCTCACCAATTAGGAAGAAAGCAAAGAATTTCTTCCTAATATCTAGAATGTGGTTGGATTTCTAGCCTGCAAGCACACATTGCCAGGTCACACTGAGCTTCTCATCAAACCACACGCTCAAGTTCTTCTCCTCAGGGCTGCTCTCAATCCATTCTCTGCCAAGCCTGTATTTGTGCTTGGAATTGCCCCAACCCACCAGCAGGACCTTGTACTTGGCCTACTTCAACTTCATGAGGTTCACAGTGATTCCCCTTTCAAGCCTGACAAGGTCCCTGTGGATCCTTCCCTTCCCTCCAGTGTGACAACAGCAAAACACAGCTTGGTGTCATCAGCAAACTTGCTGAGGGTGCCCTTGATCCCCCCTGTCCGCGTCACTGACAAAGATGTTGAACAGCACCGGTCCCAGTTCCAACCCCAAGGAACTCCAGTTGTCACAGGTCTCCGTTTGGACCAGTGAGCCCTTGAAAACACCTTGAGTGCGACCATCCAGCCAATTCCTCATGCACCGAGAGTGGATCTGTCAAATCCATGTCTCTCCAGTTTAGAGACAAGGCTGTCATGCGGGACAGTGTCGAATGCTTTGCACAAGTACAGGTAGATGATGTCAGTTGCTCCTCCCTTAACTATCAACACTATCACCCCAACGTAGAAGACGATCAAATTTGTCAGGCATGATCTGCTCTTAGCAAAGCCATATTTGTCACAAAATGCCTTATTTTCCCGCTGCCTTAGCATGGTTTCCAGGAGGATCTGTTTCATGATATTGCCAGGCAGAAGTGAGACTGATCCACTTCTAGCTCCCCAGGTCTTCCTTATTTCCCTTTTTTAAAATGGGACTTATGTTTCCCCTTTTCCAGTCAGGGGAAACTTCACTAGATTGCCATGACTTCTGAAATATAATGAATAGAGACTGAGACACTTCAACTGTCAGTTCCCCCAGGACCCATGGATGCATCTCATCAGGTCCCCTTGACTTGATCACCTTCACATTCCTTAGATGGTCGTGAACATGTTCTCCTACAGTTGGTGGTTCTTCATTCTCACAGATCCTGCCTTTGCTGCTGTGACTTCAATGGTGTGGGCTGAAGCACTTGGTGAAGACTGAGACAGTAAAAGTTACTGAGTACCTCAGCTTTGCATCACTACTGAGCTTGGAGGAGGTGATTCTTTAATATCAATCAGTTTTCTGGGGCCCCTCTTTCCTCCAGGGATTATTCCATGCTTCTCTACCAAGCAGCCTCCTGAAGAGGAGTCCAGGAGTGTTTGAGTCTCAAGGTCCAGGCGTGCTTGTCTGTAACACTAGCACCAAATATGTAAAGTGGAGAGCCATCCTGCTGAGAAGAACGTTGCTCTATCTCATGCTACGTGAGCTGAGCAGATCTCAGCTAGCCTACACAGGACAGATGTCCAAACTCTGCCTTCTATCAATGTAGATGACTGATCGAACAATGTCATGCTGGCGTTGCTTTGGCAATATGTAGTGAAATCTGTTACTGGATAGCCTACTAATCATCATGAGCAAGTGATTGATATACATAAGTCTTCTGATGCTTGCATTGCACTTTCATAAAAGAACTATTCATTCATCAGCTCTGATGAGCACTAACAAGGGAAACACATTTGCAGCAGCTGGACAGCTTGATTAGTTCTATATGCCCAAACAAGAAACATTACTTTTCTGCAAGACTTCAGTAACTGTGCTATGAGGGACAGCACTACTCAGCCTTGCAGGCTGTGCAGATGTAAACTGGCACAGCTCCTTCATTCATCTACAAGTGGGAAGTGAGAAACAAAACCAGATGAAAGAAGGCATTTTTGAAAAAAAAAAATCAAGGTCTAACTCTCGATCATGAGTTATCAACTACAACATCTGCACCTTCAAGAAAATTGAGTGATGTCAGAATAATCATTAACAGATGTGGTGCCAGTTACAAGACCAAAGCCATGATTTGCTTACAACAAATCTTGCAAGCTCCTACCCACATTGCTTCACAGCTGTGATATGCAGATACATCACTACATAGCTGTGGTAGCATAAAGGTTCAACATCACCTCTCCAGAAGCAACAACCGGGTGAAACTGCCTGTGGACTTGTGTGCTGCTGAACCCTCTCCTGACGACAACAGCAGTAGAGATGAAGCCTTACTCAACACATTGAGCAACTGTATCTGCACCCCACCACTGTGGGGTGTGGCTTGGGTACAGGGATAGAACATTCATGCCACCTTAAAATGGAAACCCAGCATATGCATTTAATACTCACAAATGCAAACATACAGAGCAGCAATGCTTCAAAACCTGTTTAATGCTGACCACTGTTGATACAACAGATTGTCCCCGAACCAAAAAAATCCAGTACTGTCTCGGACAAGCTGCTAGGCAAATGCAAGCTCAAGACTGCAGACAACTGCCCAACTGACATTGCTGCTAAGCCTTGCTCCAGTCTGGAAGCTCTGAACTACGCAAAGGCACCGTCTAAGATGCAGAGAGCTGTTCTACAAGACTAGAACAGAATCAGCCTCAAGATCTAAGACCACAAAGATCCATCACATTATCTCTCTTTTGGCCAAACCAACCAACAACTTCGATGTTTCCACGTTAACCTATGTTTTAACACGCAGAATCAACCTCCAGAACAATAATGCTTATTCCACATAGAACCACAGCTGGAGAAATGGGCAGACAGGAATCTCAGAAAGTTCAGCATGGAGAAGTGCAAAATCCTGCACCTGGGCAGAACAACTACCGGCACCACACACTCTGGGACCTAACCAACTATAAAGCAGCTTTGCAGAAAAAGACCTATACACATAAAAACGTATATGTGTGTGTGTGTGTGTGCGCGTGTGTGTATACACACATCTGAAGGGAGGGTGCAAGGAGGATGGAGCCAGGCTTTTTTCAGCAGTGACCAGCAACAGAAGCAACAGGCAGAAACATAAACACAAGAGATTCCCTCCGGACATCTGGAAACACTTTTTCATTGGCAGGGTGACTGAGCACACGTTGCCCACAGAGGTTGTGGAGTCTACATCCTTGAAGATACTCTTAAGCAAGAAAGATCTCCAGAGGTCTCAGCCAGCCTCAATCCCTTCATGGTTCTGTGACCAGACATAAAATCCCATACATGTGCAATAAAAGCCTGACTGGCTGAACATACAATTCAAATGGATTATGTGCTACTGCTCTATTGACTCCTACCTGCTAAGCTGGACTGCACAGAGAGTATGCACAGGTGTCTATTCAAAGCATATTTGTTTAGCGAAACTATGTTAAGAGCTCACCTGTAAGAGGCAGAAACAGAACACTATGATGGAGACAGAAACCTGACAAAACCTCAGCTGATTCAGGGAGGAAAATGACACCATGTAACAGCTTCCGCAATCCCATACTAACTTATAGCACTACCAAATCATAACAGTTTTGAGACAAAGGGCATACCAACCATCTTACATCACATGAACTAATTCAACTCTCAAGGCCTGTGGCAATTACATTTGAAGTACTAGACACGGCAGCTACACCTATGACTTAAGGGTGCTGGGGGAATAATGCACCTTGTATTTGCTAGAAACACAGTGTGTTCTAAGTCTCACCTGCACCTGAGCTTTTAACAGGACCAAAACCACAGTTTCAGTCCAACCTAGCTAGTCCATGACAAAGTAGAGAACTTGAAGCCATAGCCAGCCAAGCACCTGCTCAGGTGTAACTGTATCTCCAGGTGGCTGCTCATCCAACAACTCTGTGCAACTTCAGTACTCTTGCTATCGTCAGCTGAGTGAATAAAAATAAAATTACTTGAATGTAGCAGTTCAGACTAATACAAAAAAGTATTCTCATAACAGTTTAGAGTGACAAGAAGATTTAAAAAACATTTGCCCCTGAAGAGTAGTTCACTGAAGTACAGTCAGTACTGAGAAGGGACGATGCCTTCATTACTACGTTTAATTACCGTCAGAGGGCAATGTCATTTTGTCCCATCCTTGAACTCCAGCATAGTTTGAAAGTATTCTTTCATGTAAGGCATCTCCAAATAACAGAAAATCTCTGTCTTGTGGTTATCTCACTCTTAAGACACTTCCCAAGACACTAAATTTTCTTTAACTGTTTAAAGTACTTTTACTTTCTTCTCCCAAAAAGACAAGATTAAGAGGTTGAGGAAAGGCAAGAAACTCACAGAGGAATGCAGTTTTCAGCCAGATCTCTGAGACACTCCTCTGCCAGTTTTGGTCTCCAGAAGTATAAATCCTTAGGCTTGGAGGATACTACAGAAATTTGCCAACTCATTAAGGAAAAGTAGGTATTTTGCTTAAATTATAGTTAATGAAGAATCAGCTGTAGTGTTTTCTAGGACAGCTATGGCTAGAAACTGATATTGGCAGGCAAACAAGGTGACAGATTTAAGCAGGCAGAATCCTATAGACTTCAGAGGTTTCACAGACACAATCATCTTACTGCTGCTGTCTGCACTCTTTTCTGCAGCTCTTTAGAAAAAGCTGAGAGTCCTCTGGACTCCAAGCCCAGTGAGATCCTGCTACCTATAAATAAGTCAGCATTGGGCAACCCTGAAAAACAGACCACAGCTCAACCAACAGCAATCCAAGAGCAAGCATTAGGAAGTCAGGGGTGTATTTTCAACACCCTCAGTACTCATTTACTATGCTGGAGAACAAACTGTCAGGGACAACAGCAAGAGCCTGATTAACTCTGGTATCATGGGACTGGGAAAGGCTACAAACTTCTACTAACATCTCATATTTAGAATTATACAGCTAAACCAGCTCAAAGCAGTGAAAGCTTTTACTCCGCAATTTCCTGGAGCATCAGCATGCACATTTAGATAGAACTCAGTCATTTCAGCACTGTCTTTTATCCAGTTATTACTTCCATTCCAGAGGACTTCCAGTAATGTTTCTGGAAATTCTTAACTCCTGTTTGGAGCCAGAGAAACTCCTGTTCAGAGACAAGGCTGTTAGGTTCTCTGAGGCAGCTGGAATACTTTTTATCTCAGTATGCAAAACTTGTAAAACATTTGTATTTCCCTGGAGTGTACCACTATCTAAAATATCTTTGCCACGAGTAAAATGACATTTTTTATCTTGATGTCTCTTATTTAAACCAGACTCTGAAGACACATTTTTCCTTATACTCAGCTCTATGACACTAAAAACAGTGCACCGCAAACAGAGCTCTTAGATTCTAAAATTAAATTTTACTACCTTATTCTGCTGGAAGTGACTGAAGATCAATTATAAAAGCACTCTTCTAATTTGCAGACAAAATATCCTGTAAATAGAAGTGTAGTAAGAAAAACACTTTGTAAATAAAAAATTTCCCTTTCTTTGTAGGTAGATTTTTTCTGTAAAGAATCCTCCAGCCAGCTAATTATAATACTATTGAACAAACCATTATCTCCAGGAGATTGCTTATTTCAACAGAACCTTGGTTCTATTCCTGTCAAGTATGCCTGATTAAATGTTCCAGTGCCTAATGCAAGCCACATTTATTATGATCGTAGATATTCAGAGCTCCTTCAGTATTTCAGCATTTTGATCCCAGGCATCCGATGGGATGGAAAAAGATAAGCAATAAAGTCAAACTCCTTTGATAATGATGCACTTATTAAATACAAATAATCAACGCAAGAGTTAAGCTTTATGTTCTGTTACTTAAACCAATATATGGTGGTATCAACAGGATCTTTGCACATTAACACTTCTTTTATTCAGCAGCAAATGCCCGATTTATTCTTCTACTTCAACTTTAAATTCAAAATTTATATTCTGCAGCCTAATGCACCAATGACCTTTTTCCAAACGGCATTAGAAGCCACACCTTAAATTAAGAATTTGAAATTAGTATCAAGTGTTTCTATCTAATGTATAAAAACTTCCAAACCTTAATTCAAAACACTTCATAAAGAAACAAAATTTATGCAATTTTAAGGCAATCCTAGCTCTGCCCATCCCACTCCAACAGTCCTACCTCCCACAACTTTGGAATTCCTCCACCATTTTGAGCTGAATTTGTTAAAATGTATCACTAAGAAATGTTACATTTTTGCAAGATCGTTGAAATAAGACACCAAAAAAAGCAACAATCCCTTTGTCAGGAAGCAACTTTATTGTGATCTCAATTTTACCAAACACAGACCCTCTCCAATAAATATAACACCAATAACGGGAAAAAGCAAATTGCTTTATGTTCTAATAAATTACCTACAAATTCTTTGCTGTAGGTGAACCTCTCAAGCCTTGGTGTTCACTAAACACTGTCACTGGAGTGACAGCTTCTTGAAACCTCAAACCGAGCCATTTTGTTACATATGCCACGTGCAATAGCACAGCCCTTTTCCCTGAGGAATTCAGAATCCAGAACTGATAAACCACCTGACTCAGCTCCAGGTCTGAACTCCCTCACTATCGCAGGTTGATTTCGCACCACTGCTGCCAGCCATAGGAATACATTACTTCACGGCCCATGTGAACAACAGCTCTGTGACCACCTTCCGACGGGTCAGAAGCCGGGAGGTGAGAACGCCCGGGAGCGCCAAGCACGGGAAGACCAGAGCTGAGCTCGCAGCCTCTCAGCACAAAACTGCTGCTGCGCCTTTTCTGACCGATCAAGGGGCGCGCCCCCGGTCCCCGCTGCGGGCGCTCCCGGCGCTCCCGGGCCGAGCCCCTCCCCGTTATGCAACCGCGGCACCGCCCCTTCCCGCCGGGACGGGCCGGGCACCGCCCCGCGGGCACGTGACCGGGAGCCAGCCGCCGCCATGTTGGACGGGGCGGGAAGCGGCGGCCACCACCAGTCACCGCATCCCTGTCCGCGCACGGGGCCGCCGGAGCGGCCTCCCGCCCCCGCCGCCACGGCGGGGCAGCGCGGAGGGGCAGTGCGGCCGTGCCCTTACGGAGCGCGGGAGATCCGTGACCCACCCGTCCTCCCAGCAAACAAAGAGAGGGGTCACCCCCTTTCCCCGGACCGTGACGGTGTTGGGTGGGTTGGGGCGTCGTGTCCATCCCCGCTCCCCCTCCCGCCGGTCCTTCTGCCCTCGCCGCGCCCGGCTGTGCCCCTCTGACGGGGGAGGAAAAAGTCTGCGTCGCCGTCCCGGGCGCGGCCGCTGCCAGCCGCGACGGGCACCGCCTGCCCGAGCACTTCCCGTGCGGCCGCGGGCTGGACGGGGAGCACAGCGACCACCCCGAGGGCTCCCGAGCAGAGCTGCTTGGGCTGCCCGGCACGGAGCGGGTTATTCCCAGAGATGGAGCCCTGCCTTTCTGACACGAGCCCAGACGAATAACATTTCAGAGAGGTATTTATGAACCGTTTAGTTCACAAACGCAGAGCCCTGAAGGCACTCAAATTTCAGAGATTAAAGGAGGATAAAAGGCCTGTGGACACCCGACAGGATTTTAAATCAAGTTCAATTTAACGCTACGGCAGCATTTTGCCAGGGAAGTCTTTAACCCTGCTACAGGCTCCATCTCCTCCAGCGTTTTATCTGCGAGGGTCCTACCGTCCCCATGGAACACTGATTGAAAATACTCAGGAGAAACCCACTGATCCCTCTGTTTCCTGTCAGCCATTACTTCCCAGAAAGGCTGTGCTGTATTTACAATTAGCCATTATGAAAGGGGGGAGGGGGAGGAAAGCCTACGGAAGGGTTGCCGTTTCACTGCTGTGTCGACTACGGAGTATGTGATGTGCATGTTCAGCCAAGCTAACTCGGGTCTCCCAGTGTTCCCTGAGTAAACAAAACCACCACAACTTGGACAGCTGCTTTTATGCTAAAGCCAGAACACTGCACAAAACTGACTTCAATTCCAGTAGTTCATGGGAGCCTGCTTCCCAACTGCATTTGGTGGGACACACTGAGCAGCTACAACTGCTGTGCCAGTTCCAGGCAGGAAGTGTGTTTCCGGCTATTAGCCAGAAGGAACAGTGTCCAGTCTTACCACTTCCTGCAATTCAATCCTCTCCCCGGAAAGATGGACTTTCAGGACTAATTCTGGGATAGAACTAGACTTGATGCAGGCCAGTGAGCCAAAATAAACACTTTTTGGTCTGATGCTACGAATTCATTGTGACTTCAGTCCTGTAACATCTGCCCATTAATTTATGGCCTGCCAAATGCATTTTGGCCTTTAAATTTACTTAACATATCTGAAGGCTTAGAAGTTCATCCCTGTCTCCTCCAAGTACTCCTCAAGAGCATATCCCATCTTTAGCAAACAGAAGGAGCCATTCCTTTCGTACAGCAGGCAATGCAGAAGTTTTCTACAAGTGGCTGAAATGGATTGCACTGCAAGCAAACTTAGAAACAAAATCCCCAAACCCCGCCCCTTACTGCTTTGTACCCTTTTCTGTCACATAACTCATGAAAACCTGATGGGTTCAGTGACACAGTACTATAAACACCTATCTTCCAGCCCTTCCTTCCCCTTTGCACGAGAGGCCACCTATAGACCAAAAACTGCAGAGCTCCATGACAACGGCCTGGCTGCATAAATATGGGGCAGATTTTAAAGCCAATGCTCATCAAGAGGGCAGCAGTGAATGGCACTGGGGGAAAACCTCTGCTTAAACAGAGCTACTGCACAGGAGAATGCTTCAGTTGTCACTCACTGCAAGTCCTCATCCCCGGTGACAGCCACCTCCTAGCAACAAGTGGCACATCTGCTTTCAGGATGAGCTTTGCTGTTTCCAGACAGCCACAGAAAAAAATCAGGTCTTCTCTGCACAGAAGCTCCAGTTGTGACACTTTCATTTGTTGCTTTAGTGGAATCATTACCACCCCTTCCCCAGCGTTGTCAGCCATCTCACTGAACCTGGTGTTTCAGGGAACCAACCTTAGAGCTGGTGACCCGACCCTGATTCTTGCCAAGTTCAAGCCTGTGCCTCATTTTGGGAAGGGGCAAGGGAGTAGGCTCGACATAAAAAATATTTCAACGTGTTCTATTGGTTTGAAGCCCCTAGAGAATGCTCTCTTAAGCAATCTGGTCTCTATCTAGCATTCTTATTATTATTTCTATTTTAACAAGTTTAGTCAAGCTGTTGCTTGTACTCCTGCATCGTACAGTGGCCTACAGCGTACGAGGCAGCCAGTTCAGTACTCTGCACCCTGCACTCCAGCACGGCAGTTCCAGAAAAAAAAAAAAAGCAGTGTTCCAGAAAGCATGGCAGGCTAGGAAAACCAGCCCTTCCCCCCGCCAAGAAATTCGTAGTAGACACTCCGCAGCAGG
>VYZQ01018762.1:39223-67830 GCA_013400655.1 Mystacornis crossleyi
CGCGGCCCGCCCGGCGCGCGGCGCAGGGACCGGCGCCCGGTCCGGGAACGGGCGGGGGTCCCGCGTTTGCCCGGTGAGTTCCACTGGCCACGCCGATGGGAACAGGTCAACAGGTCGCCTGGGAGCAGTCCGAGCGAGCCTCCCTACCGCCTGGATAAGATTTCCCAGAGATAAGCCCGTGCCTTGGCTGATGGCTCTGGTGTGCAGAGCCACGCGGGTTTGCCCAAAGCCGGCAGGAGCGGGCCCAGAGCTGTGCCGTGCCGGTGGTGGAACAGTGCTGAGTGTGGGAACATGGCTGCTACAGGCCTTTCTAGTTTTTATTTTCTCTTTTCTAAAGTCTAATGCAGTTGAAACGCCTGCTATTGTAAGATGGCTCCTTTTTAAAAATTACTGTTCTTACAGGATCGTGGCTTTCCACCGAGTTTTATTTTACAATAGGGAAATAGAGGGAATATTGCAGAAAAAAATACAGTACAGCAGAATGGCTCAGGGATACTCTATTAGGAAATAGCAGGGTTGCTGCTCTCTCATTTCCCCAGGTGTGTTCCCAACTGTTGTGTTCCACAATGAAGAGCCTACAATTGTAAGACTAGGCAGTGCTCTGAGTAATCAGAAAGTTTCAGTGCTCCTCGCTTTGATTCCCCCATAGTTACATAATGGAATTGTATTTGAAAGGAGAACCAAGCCTGTGGCTTGCTTAACAGCACAGTGAAGAATAAAATTAATTTTAATTACAATTATGCAGAGCAGCATCCCTGAACTGCTTACAGCTGCAAAGTATGAACTGCCAGAGCTGACTGCCCCTTATCTGTTTGTCCAGAAGCCGATGGTGCTATGATGAAGAGCTTTATCAAACAACTAAGAAACTGTCATGCAGATTATAATAGTGTTGTATACATCACTCAGATTTACCACAGAGCAGTCTTGAATGGTGGTTACAGACTATACTATTTCGTGCATTTTTATGTATGTACAGCAAACAATTGTATTTTATTTTTAAAAATTAAATGACTAATTTAAAGGTAGCTCATGTTGGGTTTATAAGTTCCTAATCGCTGCTCAGTCCTCTTCTAGTGACACGAATGGACTTGACCCTGACTCAGTGCAGCTCTCCTCATTCATTGGGATCACAGGAGCACTGTCACTGTCCTCACCGCCTCTTCAGGAGTGGGGTGGGGAGTGGGAAGTGGGTCAGACCTTTCCCTTCCATCCCAGACTGCCGACAGTTCTTTGCTGGTCCCAGGACTAGGGAGGTGAAGAAAAGTTGCATGAGGTCTCATAAACTTGTTTTATCCTCTTTTATTTGGTTCTGTTTGCTGGTTATGGCTAGGCTGGACCTGTGAATCATTCCAGATCCCTGCAATCATTAGTCAAAGCAGCTATCATAATGCTACAGTAGAATATTTTCTTACGTTGTCATTATGAAGCAGTAATTCTAGAATTACAGCAATTCTTGTCATATTATTGTTATTTTTTTTGCCAAAACAAATTACAGTGACTGTCTTGGGGGATGCACCGAGCTGGAATTGTGGAAACACAGAAATAAGACTTGAGGATTCTGCTTAGTAATTTGAACACTTATTTAGTCTGAATAGAATTTGCAAGATCAGAATTACAATGATCCAAATGTTAGAAATAACATTTCCTACTTCAACAGTCTGTGATTCAAATAAAATGTGACATAGTTCCAAACAGATAACACCATGGAGAGTGAAAAGGGAATCTATTTTTGTGGGAATGGGCAGAAGGGGATGGCAGAAAGAGAAGGTCCGCTGGTCCGTTCAAAAATCCACAAAGGTAAGGTAAATCACAAATTCATGAGGGCAGTGGTTGAAAGTACACTCTTCTCATCCAGAAAACACACACTCTATTTGTGACAGTTCCCAAGCTGATTCTTAGTTTAACAAATAAGCTTAAGAACCTGATTAACTCAGCCCTTCTTAATTTCCCCTTCTTAAAGTCTTAAACTATGATACTTGAGGAAAACAGATGTGAAAGGTGTGAAGTCAGGAAAGGGGAAAAAAAAAAAAGGAAAGTTATGAGAAGGCAAAAAGAAGACGAAGATAATCCAAATGGTCTTACAAGTAATTCAGTAGCTAGTAGCTGAGGGAGGTGTCAGCAAGGGAGAGGGCAGAGCCGACAGAGAACTGAAACTTCAGTGCCCAAGAGAAATGAAAGTGAAACTCTGGACTGTGAATGGAATGAGGACACGGAGGGGAAGTGCTCAAACACTGACAAGCTAATACAATGGGGAAAGTGACTATAAAATTAACTTGCCTAGGGCAAGTGCCCTGGAGGTTTTTTAACCTGGGTTTCTTTAAAAAAATGTATAGCTTGTGTAGGTCTTTAATGACTTGGGCCCACAATCATGGCTGACTTAGGGTGAGCAAGTGTACAGAGCCTTAGAGGGAAAAGTATGTCTGTAGTCTGTCTGAGCTGAAAGCCAGATGAACTCTGATGCAACCCAGAGCAGGCGGAGGAGCAGCAGGACGGTGCTGCCAGTTCAGGAGCAGCACTTCTTTGGGAAGTGACTTTCATTAGAGTACAGCAGGGGTCTGGTCTGACACCCCAGGACAAAGGGCAAGAAGCTGTGTCTAAGCGAGCCGCGGTTGCCACTACTGGATTTGCAGCAAAAAAGGAATAGTGAGTTTTCTGTCTTCCCCGCCTGCTCTCTTTCCATATATCATAACCCCTGTTTACCAAAGCCTCGGAGCTTCCTAAGTCCACAGAGGCTTCACTGCCAGTCTAGAAATGTCCTTACTGACAGGTCCTTCTGTGAGCCTTCTGGCTCAGCTTTTCCACCTGGCTATGACCAGCACCGTTTGGATGCATGAGCTGTGGAGAACATCAGGAGACGCACAGTCCCTGGAGAGATGGTTTCCTGTCCTTTGTGTGCCACCACACCGGGTAGAGGCAGCCACAATGTGTCTTTTGAGTGCAACCTCCTTCCTCACTAAGTTCTTCCAAAGAGGTAATTTGCGTAGCGAGGTTTTGTTCAGCAGGCCTAAAACTTCCCCAGCAATGCTTTTAGATGTGGGGAAAACAATTAAGAAAAATAAAAAGCACAACAGTGGGACACTGGACTGAGTGCTGAAGCCAAGGGATGGCAACAAAGCAACCTTCAGCTCTATGAACACACATTTACATTTCTTTTTTTTACTACTCTTTTTTTTTTTTTTAATGTTGGCTTCTCACCAAGGCAGTCAAAATATTTTCCATTCATTTCAGAAATATATAAAATCACTTTCACAGTCTCTGTTTGTTTGTTCCTTTATCACTACTATGGATCTGCTAAAATTGTTTTGTAAGAATGGAAATGAATTTGATCTGTGGCCCATTTAAAAATCAGATAGGTACACTGTAGGATATGTAGATATATATTTCATATACAGTAATAAATATATATTTCATATCTCTCAGGATTTTTTTTCATGTTGATACTGTCCCCCAGGTACTGTCTCTGCTACTAAGTATTTTCACTTTTAACAAAGGCTGTAACAAATCCTCAGTGAGGATCTTTGCATGGATTCCCATACTACAGGGTAGAAGATACATAAATAGGGAAACAAATCCTCTATCCTCCTTTCCTCCTTTATTCCCTTTCTTCTCTTTTTCTCCCTTTATTCCCTTTTTTCTTCTTTCCCAGACTATAGGAACATCAATTGCTTCTTTATACAAAGTTTGCAGATGTGTTTAATCCACTGTCAGTAACATTGTCAGGTCTCTCAGCCAAGCTCCCAAGGTGTAAGGAAATAATTTCAGGCAATGTCAGACAAATGTCACACAAAAGAAAACAACCTGGAAGAAAAGATAAGTTCGTTGATAAAGCTCTGGAATGATTTTGCTGACTCATGATTTGGCCTTTATCTCATGACAGTTGGCATTTTTTGTGTAACTTACCTTTTGTTAAATAGGAGGCAGTTACCTTTTAGCCCTGGCATCTGGAAGAAAAAACTTTGAGAAGGTGGGAACTCGACATTCACTAAAAATAAAACCTGTCAAATTGATAGGTTGTAATTACTTGTTTTTTTAATTCTTTTTGCTGTGGTGGATTTTGAATATTTGGGCCGTTTCATTCTTTCAAACTCATTTTCAGCAGGAGTTGAGCAAGCTTACGTTTGAAAACTGAAGATATGTTTAAGAAAGCACTTTTTTAATATGCATGTGTGCAATGAAGACCTGCATATTAAAGACATTTAGGACTTTATAGTCAATATGAATAGTTAAATGCAGAAGATGACCCATAGCCCTAATTATGTTAGCATCCAGTGTAGGAATAAACATAAAATTTTAAGCACAGTTTAAATGGTTTAAACATAATTTTGGATTTAAAGTTACTGAAAAATAAGTTCAGAGTAGGCAAAGGGTGTGTTCCCAGGATCAGCTTCATTATGAAAGACTATTTCTAAAGTCAAAGTTGTTGGTTATTCATTTGCTAAGGTCAGGTATCCCAGTCCTCTTTGGCAAGCTTGCCAATAAAGGTACTGTTATGAAACACGGTTGCAAATTTCAGCTCCCTGTTCAAAGGAAGCTGAACTGAGGCTGCAGTCTATCTTTTACATAACTGTCAAAGGTGAATTACTACAATTTTCAGCTGGATCCAGCTCAGAAACCTGTGAAAGATGGAAACATTACCAAGCTGCTAGGAAAGGGGGGCCAATTTCAACTTCAGTGCAGCGTTCCAGCCTGTGAAACGCATGGCCGTCTGTATTGGTTTGCTTTTCTCCTTGTAAAGTTATTGAGAGAATTTAAGGAAAGTTAAATGTGCAGAAGCACTAGTATATTCATATCCTTTGGATCTTCTTTTTGGCCAGTGGTCTCCTTGCACTGACTGAAATTCTCTGTGGATTTTACCATCACCAAGCTCAGCCTGCACTAAATCGGGTCCCCCTGAGTTAAGGCTGGTATAAATTGTGCAGTACCAGGATACTTTGTACCCAGAACTGAAATTTGCACAGAAAGCTACTACCCAATCTAGATGACAATTCCATTTCGGGGAAGAAAGCAATGGGCATTTCAACACAATTCAGCTTTGGGCTTTCTGATGTTTCAGCAAGGACAGTGGTGAAATGCCTGTGACTCCAGGGTGTCACAGGCGAACCATCTTGCAGCACAAAAACTCAAGAACGTGAGCAGCCTGCACACACAGCTCAGTTAATGCCAGGGCTTTGCGGTCATGGGAAGTACCACTTAAATAAGACCAGTAGACAGAAGACCATTTAGGCACCCACCCAAACCAGTCTCTGTTCTAGTGAGCAGTGAAGTACATCCTTAAGTATAAAGCACTGAAATTTAAACACCTACACAAAGAAGAAAAGACTTTGGCCACCTTAAGCATCTGATGAAAGTTAATTGAAATCTGTTCTGAAATGAGGGCCTGAAGAAGGAATATGGGTGTGGCTCAGGCACCAGGCCTGCCTGATATTAGTCATGTACATGATAATTATGTATGCAACGAGCACCCGGGAAACAAACTGAGAGTTTATTGGCTAGATTATTTCATAATCTCTACACTTGGGCCAAAAGGAGGAGAAGAGCAACTTGCTGATCAAACCATATGGAAACCACCATGTGCACTTGAGGTTCTTCAGAGCAAAACTCTCACCTGTACGGATTCCAAGCTACCAGGGAGAAAGCACTATATCCTGACCTTTAAAATGTGCAATTAACAGTCACAAAGACCAAGGGATGCCAGTGTGAGCTGTAGAAGAGTCATGAGTCACTTGTGAGATTTGTGCTGCAGAAGGAACACGTTATCCCTTTGCTCTGCTGGTAGTGCCAGTCTCTCTCTGTCTTAAATGATCCATCTGCTGCTGCCCAAATTAGACACACAGCTCTCATCGTCATTGTGCAAAGCCATCGCCGACAGTGCTCAGAGCGTGGTGTAGCTCAAACCTTGCTTAGCATCTCACCTGCGGATGGGGAACCCCCTTGTGCCAAGAATGGCTTATGTCCCACTGAAGCCCTCAAAAGAGGAATTGTAGCTGCAACTGCCAGAGCCAGTTAGTCAAAGCTGGGACCCTGTTGGTTTTTGCTAGGAAGCCGAGCTGAAGGGCAAAAGGAGAGCTCTTCCTCTGGGGTGGGAGTTTCTGTCATGAGCCTATGGATGAGACTGGGTCTTGGTGGAAAAATGACCACCTCAGCTGCACAGCTCAGGCCTGCTGGAGGTGTGAGGTGGTTGTCTGCTACTGCTTGTTTGTCTTCTGCTTCACACCACTTTTCTGGCTCAGGGCACACAACATCAGTTTAAAAAATCCTCAAGCCTCAGCACACGTCGGTACTCTGTTGCTGTTTGTCTGTACCCACCGCATGCATTAACCTGGAAACAGTGCAGGAATGGTCACCAGAGGAGGTGTTACACACTGCCATTCAGTTATGGTAAAGTAGGTTGTGAAAATAAGTAAAACCAAAGAAGCCACCTTCGCTTTCCTCGTGCTGTCTCCCACAATACATGTGTTTATTTTGAGGGGCCCGTAGTTCAATTGTCCTTGAGAGTTTTCCTCTTTGCTCTTTGGGGGTGTCCAGTATTCAGTTCAGCTGTGAATCCCTGCTTGTAAAGCAGGAGTTCTCCATTTGGTAACATCTTGGGAATAAAAGAAGGAATTGGAAATCTCTCGATGTGTAGGTGTTTCATTCTGGAGGTGTTTCTGGCTTTCCACTTCTGAAGAATGAGTAGGTTGCCTTGAAATAATGACATTTGCGGAAGCTCTTTAAGTCTGATCTGTATTTATTAGGACTTTATAGCATATATGGGGTCTATGAAGAAAAGCATCTCAAAATTTACTCTGGAAAAAAGAAATAATTCAATGAATAGTTGAGTGGATACCTCCTACAGAAGAAAAAAAGGAACCTACATAAGCTCTGGTTCCTACTGAAATTAATAGTCCCACTTCAGTGGTTTTTAAACATCCAAGGCATCAGATTTGCTGTTTAGTGTCAACATCTCAAATCCCGAGCAAAGCTGGGGTAGGGGACTGCGGTACAGAAAATATCTAAAACATGTCTGGGCACTGAACAGCACCTTGGATCCCTGGAGCTACCAGTGCAGTGCCCTCAGCTCAGCCAGGCTCCAGCCTCACCCCTGGGGCATCACAGACTCCCACCACAAGGCCCTCCTCTGGCTGGGTGGTTTGGCTGTTTTGGCAGTGGTGCCTGGGCTCAGGAGCACCTGTGTTTCTTTTTAATTAAGAAGAAGAGTAATTTCTAAGTGGAGAATACAGCATATCTTCCATACTCATGAGGTGAGTGGGTGCTCACCTCATTCCCACTCTGGTTCAGCAAGGGCACTCCAGCACATGCTTGGCTTGAACTTGAATGTAAAAGTGATGATGTTTGTGATCTGTTTAGCAAAGAGAGATGTTTTAGGTGGCTGAAGCCCAAAGCCTCACTATTTTTTTTTCCTCAGTTACAGGCTATCATTAATAATAGAAGACAAAGGAAGGGTCGCAAATTACCCTATTCCATACCTACCTCAAGGGATGTTTTCAACAGGATATAATTATCATCCACAATCATCTACTAACTCTTGAAATAATAGTTTAGTCATGCCTAACTTTCTCTACCATGTATTGAAAGAGCAATCAGGGTTTAGAAGAGGAATACCCTTTCTTTCCCAGAAATCTGTGAAGTATTGCAGGCTCTGAAGAACAAAAAGCCTACTTGAGGAATAATTGGCAATAGGCTGGTTTTTAATTAACAAATTTAAAAACTTTTCTGTCAATAAATTTCTTAGGACCTTCTTCTCAGTTGAGCAATTCCAAGACTTTTCTGCATTTATCCCATTTTTTCTCCTCTCTGTGCCGTTTTATTCACAAGTTCTTTCTTAAATACTTGCTATTGGATATCAATGAGCTTCAGAAATCTTTTGATGGGCTTTGAAATCCATTCCCTTAATAAATCTGTTCTTAGCCCAAATGATGCTTTCTGGCTGTGACTCGTGCCAAATCTCTTGGTCCTTCCTGTTCCAGCCATCCCTTCTGCTCTTGCAACGTCGGCCAAACAAGGTTGCTCACTGTCATTCCTGCAGAGGTCCCGATACTGTCTGATGCAAGGGAAGACATCACGTGTAGAAATCGGACTGCCACAAGGACAGTGTGGACTACTGTGTACACCTCCAGTCCCCATTCAAGAACTTCCTTTTCATCTATGCTATACTTCTACATTCAATTTTGGTGATAAACTCACCTGGCCATGACAGAGACTTCCTCTGATTTTGTGCAGTGGCCAAAGCATTGCTCAAAGCCTCTAGAAAGTAATAAGATACATAATAAAATAGCAATTAAGAAATCTGCTCTTGGGGACACATGTTGCTTTCTCTAATATGCCTGATGCACTTTGAGACACTGAAAGAATTGCAATCTGTAATGCTTTGAGTTTGCCTGAAGATGATGAGAAAGCCCTGATGATAGAAGGCTCAGATTGGAAAACATTGTGAGCACACAGTCCACGATGCAGCACTCTTATCTGTCTTGACAACCTGCTTTATCACCTCCAGAGAAAAGGTGGCAAAATCAGTTAAATCAAATTACCATTGCAGCCTTTTGCAGGATCCTTAAAAACCACTTCAGCTCCTTGGGAAAGGATGCTCTCTGCATGCATTTTAAATAATTTCAAGAGTTTAATTTTTTAACAATTTAATTACTATTCAGTGTCAGAAGGCAGTTGCAACATAATTTTGCCCAGTTCTTTCTTTCTCTACATTTCCTGTTTTAAAGCATCTCTGGGGATTGCCCTTTCTCAGTCCTGAACACTTGGTTTGAATATGTTAAAAAATAATCTTTGAAATGTGAAAATCTAGCTTGGATGTGTAGTTTAAATCTGGTGTCTAATGGATTCCAAGGACCCAGATCCCTCAACTCCTCTGAACATCACCCTCTGACTAGTTTAAAAATTCTACTGTCCTAGGAGCTCATGTTTTTTAAGCGCTCAGCATAGTAATGAGCACGAGAGAAAAGCCGAAAGAATATAACAGAGACATGAATTTCAAACACCTCGTGCCAAAAAAACTGAACATTACTTTTCCTTTTAAATAAACTTGCAACCGTGAGAGAAAAAAAATAAAATAATTGTCGAAACTGATTTGAGATATGCAGCTTCGCAAGATGTTTCCTCTTGCTAGATCTCTGGAAATGCCTGAACTTCTTTTGCCATCTGCAAAGTGCTTTTCAAACATTGTTTACTTGATCTTAACCTTCTCCTGGGAGACCAGTGGGAAATCAGTGCATTCTTTTTCAAGGTATAGAAATTGAAACAAACATGGTTAAGCCTCATCATTTAGGAATTCATTCCCAGTGGATGCAATCTCTTCGGCAATTCTATCTTCAGAAGTGATGGCTGGAGGGAGCAATTGGAGAGGACAAGAATGGGGAAATTAGGAAGTTTCTAGAGGAAGGGATCTTTAACGACGAACAGATTAAATAAGAAGAGTATATGAACTGGAATTTTGCTGAGGAGTGGGAACGGTTACTTGCAAGTCCTGTAAAATGTTTGAGAGTTGAACTAAAATGCATAGGCCTGGTGGGGCAGCGAGAGGTGAAGCGGTGCCTCAGGGGAGCCTGCGTGCTCTGAAGGAAGCAAAGGGCAAGTTGCACAGCCTGCCTCGGGCTGTGGCACCAACCCTCCCTTGTCTCTCGTCTTCCCGTCTCCTGTCTGTGAAGTGGACCTAATACTTAGGCTGATTTCCTCAGGCAGGAGATGAAAGCAGGAGGGTGTTGGGAGTGAGACATGGAGCTGCACCTCACTGCCTCCGGTTAGCCAAACGCTGACCCACCACCACCCACCTTTGCCGCTGCCAGGGTGTATATACCCACGTTTGAGCACTTGTTTTCTTGTCATTTCTCTTGTTTTGTCCTGGCCAAAAACATTGGCTTGCAATAAAAAGACCTGCAGTTTGAAAAACCTCGATGGCATATCTGAGGAGCGCATGCTTACCGTGCCATGCAACATGATCGGAATAGCAGTGGTTTACTTGTTGGCTGTAAGAGCCAGAAGGCAACATCTAATAGCTTGCTTCCCACTGCTTTGTCTCTCCTCTGGCCACCTCAAAGCTTTATCCTGAAAAGGTTGGCAGAATTGGTCCATAGTGAGCAGTTAATTGCAGATTAAAACTTCTGCAGATCAGGAACTTTGCCAATGAGATAATGTGAGACAACAAATTAAGGCACTCAAGTAGGCTGATCTATCCCTAAGCAGTATCTGCCCTTTTAAATATCATCAGAACAGTCAGAACTTTTGACTTTAACAAAAGAAAAAAAAATGAAGAAAGGAAGGAAAAAAGCAAAGCTTTTGAAAATTATCCTGCATTTCATTCAGTGTGGATTAGCGAATGGTGTCGGACTTGAAAAGTATTGTTTTTCATAAATTATATTATTGCAATAAAACCTCTATCAAATTGTTTCATAAGGGACACAGCAGAAACAGGACATTATATTAGGAATTACTCCTAACCCGCATCACCTGACCTTGTTGACACTCAACATGAAGATCCAATTTACTGCACTGTAGCCATTTAAAAAGGAGCTTTAAATGGAAGTAAGATGATTGGAACCAACTAGGACATCAAACCAAATGAATTTGCATTGAAAAATGTTGTTTTGTCGAAGCTGAAATGATTTGTAGGGATGCATTGGTTGTGATGAAATTCTTGATGGTCTTGATGGCATTACCTTCTTACTGCTGACCAGGACACAAACAGAAACAAACATTGAGGTTTTTTTTTTAATCTTGCAATAGATGCCTCAACACAATTTTGTTCTGCTGCATAAAAATTGCAGCTTGATAACATATTTCCAAATGGGGCGAGGGAAATCATGTCTTGAGGCTGGCTACAAATTATAGTCCTGTCTTCTTTAGAGCCCATTTACATGACTAAAAGGGTGCAGAATTGCTGTTGTAGAAGTGAGACTTGGAACACAGGGAGTATAATCTCAAGCAGAGCTTGCATATACACCCACAGTGTAAGTATTGGGCACTGTTTGCTTTTATAGATGTGGCTTTCTGTGCCAAGAATCCTATAAAGGCGACCAGCATAGGGATCATTAAGGAACAGCTAATAAAATAAGAACAGTTGAAATAAATAGACCCCGACATCATTTTATGTATCAGAACCCCTGTCCTGCAAAGTCCATAAAACTAGCCAATTCCAGGTAATGTTTATTCTATAGGTATAATGGACATGCAAATTTTTGGTGGGAAATGCTGTCATTTAGGCTCATGCTGTCTTTAGCACACAGAAAAATCTTTCAAACTTCCAGATTCCAGACCTCACCAAAGGCAAAAGTAACTGTCAGGAAAGGAGGTCACATCAGTTACTGGAGGCAATTACGGAGAACAGCTGGAAAAAGAAAAATGCAAAACAGCCAGGTGTCAGCCACACCGAGGGGGACAAGATGGAAAGGCTGTGAAGGAAAGTAAGGTCAAGAAGAAAGCATAGAACAGAAAAAGGTGCCAGTGATCTCCAGTGCTCAGGAGAGAAGCCTGAGCTCTGCTCCTGTGTCAGACCTGTTCACGTACCTCAGCTGCGTAAGGCTGCTGGACAACAGTGTCTGCTGCTGGCATTTTCCTGATTCTATTGCAAATTAGTTCAGGCAGTTGAATGAGGAAAAGGTTACAGGATTTTATTATTTTTTCCAACTTGGTAATTTCAGTTTTGTGTCTGTTAATTTTCTGGTTTGCTCTTTGAATTGTTCTCATCATGAGACAAACATCGTGTTGGGACAAAGCAAGTGCCTGGCTGCACCTGTTCGTTTTCCAGCTTGACTTAGACCAGCTTGAGCTGTCATGGTAATAAATCCAAGATGTTTTCTAAACCCAGAGTGAAATCTGCCAGCTTGGGTCAGTGCTAGTTTCTTTAGAGCTATTGCTAGCTCTACACTGGGAATCTCTTCAAGGTCAAAACTTGTTTTATTGCAGAGACCACCAAGCAGACATCCCAGACATAATAGTAATTAGCTATCATATCTGAGCTTACTTAGACTCCCAATTGATTTGGTGGAGGCCTCGTCCCCTATTACACATGCTTTGAACTATTCAGTCTCTCTTTTCAATATTCTTTTTATTTTGAAGGGAGTGGTACTTCAGTCACTGTCATATTGAAAACAAGAATTTTTGTACAGGGCTTTGCTGGCAGCGGTGGTTGTTTTAATAATTTGCATGTCTAGTTTTGGTCAGCACTTTTGGCACCTGGCCATCTGTGGTGGTGGTACTGAGTTGACACACACGGCCCCGGTGCTGATCCAGGATTCCAGCAGAAGTGATAAGCAGTGCCCTCAGTAGCTGAGCCCAAGGCGCTTTGACTTTTCCCCCACTGGGGGCTCTCCCCCGAGTGCTGGGAGGAGCCGGAGCTGGAAAAGGTGTCGGTGGTGTCATCATATGACACTGTACCATTCCTGTCTGATGGGGCAGAGCACTGACTGGTCTGTGATGTCTGATGGGTGCATAGATCTGGGAGGAGTGCGTCTGCTCAGCACAACAGTTCATGGCCATTCTTTGTGGAGTTTGGGGAGACTGAAGGGACCTGGCAGGGCTTCTGATTCCGGGAAGGAGAAGACGGGGGAAGGCGGAGTGTGTGCACGTGTGGTTGTGTGCTAAATATTATCTGAAGGCTGAAGGAAAGGCAATCAATGCACTTTTTTGGTTAAGTGATTTCTACTTTTTCAGAGAGTTTTTCTTTATGCACTGCTGGGTAGAGAACTATAAGAAGACCCTGAGTTATTCATTATCTGCTTCTCTGTAGTGGTGCTTTCTGCTACTTTCCTTTCTATTTACCTCTATGAGGTTCTTTAGTCTCTGAAGCTACTGAGATAGAGGAAAGAAGCTCATCTTCTCAGACCCAAGTGGAGGAAGGGGCGGCTTATTTCCGCCTCAATTTTGCTGGGGAGAGGGGAGAACATCTTCCTATTCTAATTCTCTCCAGATAATTTGATTGGTATCAAGCCACAAACTTGATAAGGTGTCACTGTGGGACGACCTCTTGAATTTGTAATTACACAGCTTTATAATAGCAAGATGTGTAGGTGTGGGTTTCCTTGAAATCAATACTTGATTGACTGCAGCCAGGTTACACACAGAGTACATTTTATTTGGGCTCCCTTTCTGGAGATATTCACGTAAGAGCACAGACATTAACATAGGAGCATTTGTATGTGCTAATGTACAGGTGAGTTATCTTACTCTATAAGAGCTGTAAGACACAGATTTTCTTGAATTGGATAAGTTATGAGTGCTTATGAATTCCCAGGGGCATCCATTTCCTTTGGACTAGCACAGCAGAACTTGTGCATGTTGTAACAACTTGCATGTTGTCTGACTGACCATTTTCAGCTGCCAGCAGACAGGGAAGGGACTGCTTTGACACAGCAGTGTTGCAGTGGGACTGCGAGGGATGCTCACCTGCGTCGGGGGGGGCTGGTAGGAGAAGTGGTCAGGACAAGGTGACATGGATATGCATCAAAGTGAAGCAGAAATTAACAAATGGGTAGAAGTAATGGATATATCCCACAGAGATGAAGGGTGAAAAGTTACACAGGACTGAGGGGTGGGATAATGCCACAAAGGGGCTTGGTGCCAATGGCAAGTTTTCACTCACATTTACAGCGTGCAGTGTGAACACGAAATGGTTCCCACCACTCCCCTTTGCTTTTTGTTACACTGTTTATTTACTGGTGTAAGCATAAGTGGTTACAAAAAATGCAGTGCTAATCCATTAGCAGCACCCAGAATAAAAACATTTTTATGTCCCTGCAAACCTTCCATCATAAGATCTTACAGCAAATTTCCAAGAGCAATATGGTAAAGCTCAGAATATCTAAGACAGGTGGGCTTTTTTGCCATCTCACCTTGCAGGTAGAAGGTTGAGGTGCTGAGAGATGTTAAGTACCTGGCTGAAACTGCAGACGCTTGAGCACAACTTAGACCAGTAGCTCTCGACTCTGATTTAGCTCAGCAAAATAAGAACCCTCCTTCCCTGACATAATAGCTTGAAAGGGGAAGCAAGAAAAGAAAGATGCTTTGACCAAATTTTAATCTTAGTTTTAAATTAGAGTGAGTAGGTAATGGGAACATGAAGAAATTATTAATGAATGTGTGTGTGCGGAGGAAGAAGTGAAAGGTAGGCTGGGGAGAGGTGGTAGGATTAAACTGATGACATGGTTTTCTACTAGCTGTGGCAATGAACTGCCCAACAAAGGCATAAAGGAAGCACATAATTGTGTGACTGGAATGGATACACACACGGGCCAGCTCTAATATTGCTGCCCTAAGTAATGAGAGTAACAAAAACTCAGCAGTGCAGATTTACAGAACTAACAATCTGGTGGGGACTTGTTGCCTCCCAAAGCATTTAATACCACTTGCACCTTAGGGAATTCCACCACACAGCTCTGGGTTGCAGTGTCAGTCAGGGCATCGCTGCCTTGCGGGTCTCTGCACGACACTTTGTCACATGGCCAGGATGTGCTCTCTGAGAAAGGCCCGGGCACTGACCTGGCTGGAGAAGTACTTCACCAGATTGTACTGATGAGAAGATCCAGACTGGCCAACCAAGTCTTAAGAGAGATGAGTAGGGTTTTTCCTGCCTTTGAGGAAGAATCCTTGCCTGTCGCTTTCAATTAGCCAAATTATAGCTGTCATTGTGTTCTGCAGCTCGTTAAATACTAGGAGTCCGCTTCAAATACTATGGGCAAATCAAAGAGACAGTCTTGATAAGATTCTTTCTTTTAACCAGAAAAAATATGACTTCTATCATGACACTTCACTGAATCAAGCCTTTGTATCATCCAACCTCATTTTTCCCCTGCGTTACACTTTTCTGCTAATATCTAAGGACTTTAGTGGTGCTGTTCTCAGGAAAGAAAGAAAGAAAAAAATAAAGTAAGATCAATAGATGGACAGGCATGCTGACCTCTCTCTCTCACAGCCAGGATATTTGAGTACTGCATAGCAGCTATCATACAGGCTTTAGTTCAAATACAGTGTATGACAAAAACACCTTTCCGCCTTGGTCATATTTTTTCTTGCTTTGCTGTTTCTCTAAAGAGAATACAGATTCAAATCTACTTAGATTATAAGCCATTCACTGTAAAGCACATGTTTATATACAAAAAGTACAGGAATAACCTATGAATAAAAGAGTTCCCTGTTTGAATTCCATATTAAAGTTTTACTCCAGCCATAACAACTGCTGGTAATGAATAAATTTCAACTACTCTTGCTCTTCTTAAATATTTAATTACAGAAAGCCTTAGGGATCTTAATCAAGGGTGTGGTTCCCATCGTACTCAGCACAAATCCAGAACAAAAGGACAGAGAATTCACAGCACAAATATAAGGCCAGATGGAGTGGACCATAAATGGGGAAATATATGGAACCAATGAAATCATATTGATCTGTGTGCAATGTCCTGGTCTCAGCACCCTGGTGGCTTAGCCCTTTTCTTTTCTTTTATCAGCACCATAAAAAAGCAGGGTTCTTTAAGGTAGCCAGTGAAACTAGTTAATAAAAGCCTTGTGCACACCTTCAGTAAGCTTCATTAAAGTGGAAAAAGTGGTATCAGAGAAATCCTGGTGATGTTTATTTCCTTAGCTGTTCAGAAAGTGGAGACAGTGCAGGGTCTAAGGAAGATCACCTCAAGGGGCTGGCCCTTTTGGTGGGGACAGGGATGGTGTTACCCAAAGTGGGGGCACAGAACAAGGCAGAAAGAGGGAGAAAGGAGCCCAGAACTACAATCAGGGAGGAAGGCCAAGTGGGAGCAGTTGGAGAGATGGAAGACGGACAACACATGGCAATAATACTGCCGGGGATGGAAACAAAATACTGTGTTGTTTAATAGAGGGAAAAGAGCACAGAGGAGAGAGGTCAGGTGGGGCAGACACTGGATAGAAGCTCAACTCTTCCAGTACATTTGAATCTAAAGCAAAGAAGGCACACAAGAAGATGTGTGCAAGGACATTAATCACGGATGCTTCTACATTGCATAAGATCCTGGGAGCAATATAGCTATGCCTGTGTGGGACACTCTCACCCCTGTATCTCTGTTATTAAATGCAAATATACTGTTTACGCTCGCTTTCCCTTAGAAATACCAAGGCACCCTGGGGAAATACAGTTAAGCTTTTATAAAATCATCAGCATGCTGCTCAGTAATTTTATTCCCATCTAAGTTGTGCTATGTGGTTAAAGCTGGGCCACGTGCTTCCTGTTAAAGCAGAACACTGTGTCCCACCTTGAAAGACATACCACATTCAAGTCTCCACAAACTAAGGGCTGAAGGGGCAGCAAATCTGAGACCTACATGACACTGCGCCACTTGTTTATCAGTCTTGCAAATGTGCAAATAAGATACAGGCTTGTCAACAAAACACATTTCAATCTAATTTTGTCCAGTGAAGAAAAAAAAGACACACAGAAAAAGAAATGTATTTTTGGCGCCTGAATGTCTATCAGTTCATTTTCAAAATCTGCTTTTATTTATCCTCTGGTTTTCATTGATCTCTGGCGATACACATGCCAGCTGAGAGAACTTAGTTCTAACAGACAGTTTTTCTTCCCTCTGCCAGAAGTGATCTGGTTTCCTCTATGAGCCGTGCTTGGGAGTCTTCAGTCAAGTTGAAATATATCTCAATTCAGTGGATTATAACCAAATTAAATACAGCTTTGCTGCAAAAGAGTTATTCCTTTTTAGGGTCTTCAAAATGAATTTTCATTCCTTTTCTCTCTAAAACACACAGGTTTATTGACAGCATGTGTCGTTGTCTGAAATCCAACACATTTCTTACTGCACCTTATTATGAATCCCTTCTCTCATCTTTTTCAGCCAAGCATCTCCCCACCTGCCTGCTCTGTTCTTCCTGTCCTGTTTCCAGACCCAAACCTTCCTCCATCACCCTGTTGGCATTGTCCTGTTCGTGTGCCCAGATCTACATGCCCCCAGCGCGGGACAGAACCAGCTGAACGCACCTGTGAGGCCTTTACCAGCGCGACACCCCACAATGGTTTTCACCTGGACTTTGTGGGCTTCTAGGCCGCCTCTGGTTTGCTGCTACTGAATCCCTTTTCCTAGGATGCTTTCTTCTGCTTTCCTCCTAAGCCTCCCTGTGTACATTTGGTTATTTTTTTTCTGACAGAAAGCATCTCAGAGGCAGCTCTCATTCCTCCTGAGGAGCTGAAAATTCCTTTTACAGCACAAGAATTAATTCAGTAGGAAATCCCAAGGAGCAACCAATTTAAACGTTGTTTAATTAAGGAAAATGTGTTTCTTATCTTAGATTTGATGCATCCACACACCCCAAATACACACTCAGGGGTTGAAATACCTTGATAGGGCATACACAGCATGCCACATTTACACTGTCAATACTGGCACTTTTCATGTGAAATAGTGGGAGCAGGAGTGACTACTTAGTCACACTTCTCTATTTGCATACTGATACATCTGAGTTTTCACACAAGGACTTCTGAATTTCCCCTGTGACTGATGCACATAAAGCACGGGTACGTGCCAGAGAGGAAATGCATGTCAAGAGTATATTTGTACCTGTGCCCGCTCCATCTGGGGACTTTTCTCACCTACAATGAAGCCTCCTAGCTCATTTAAACCGGGAGTGTTATAGATTCGTGGTTCAAACCGCCCAACATATAAAACAAGGGGTAACTTGAACCTTGACTGAGCTTCAGTGAATCAGGAGTTAGTTGAAAGTAATTAACTGTGACCTAGTTTTTACCTCATTGGAGCCTGTATCTTAAACCTGAAAGGGGATAAGGACTTCTACAGAAGTGGTTCTGTTCTAAGCTCTGTTGCCATTATTGTCTGGTTGGGACATATTATTAGTAGCATAAGCCAAATTTATTTCATTTGATAATGGTGAAACATCTATAAATAATGCTCAACACCTTGTGTAAAAATATTTAAAACTGAAAAAAAAATAGTATGAAATTTTACATTTCCTGAAATTCAACTTCCTGTCATTACAGAAATTCAATTTTAACATTGTGGTGAAGACCCAGCAAGCAAAGCAGTACAACTGTTACTACCAGGCTGGGGAAACCTTCTTATGACACCATTTCACTTTTAAGTGGGAAACACATTCTACTCAGAACTCAGCCGTCTGCTTCTGGTTTTTAACACCACCAATCTAAATATCCTTTGATGGGGACTAATGGGGCTTTTTGTATGCAAATTCCCATGGCTCGAGCAAGAAAGTGAAAGTGATTTATAGTACGCGCAGCCACGTGCACTTGAGTATCCCACGAATGTGGGGCACGTTGGATCTCAAAGTCCTGGCAGAGCCACGCATAGAAAGGGGTCTCTCACCTCTTGGCTGGCGGGGCCCATGATCAGGACACCCCAATCCCGGCCTCACGGTGAGCAGTGGAAGGGCTGCTGCTCACAAGGAGGAGGAGGAGGAGGACATGGGACCAGACGGCAGCTGTTTAGCTTGGCCGTCCTCACCTCCCGCGGCAGCCAATCTCCCTGCCAGCATCCAGTCGTTCCCACAGTAAGCCTCGTCTTAGCCTGGGATACTTGCATTCAGTTATTAATTTGGATGTAGCTGAAGTTTTCCTGAGGAGCTCGAGCCACGGCACGGGAAGCACATATTTCAGCTTACAGCCGGGGCCAGAGAGAAGCAGGATTTCTCTGGCAGGAGGCAGGCAGTCGTTTTGCCTCGGGCTTGTCTCCTGACTGGATAGTGAGGGCTGGTGGCAAAGCGGAGCTGGGCTCTTCACAGAAACCCTCAGGAATCTCGTGGAAGGCCTTCGGCTGCCTAAGACGCTGGGCTTGGGCCAGGAGCCTTGGAAGTGAAAATAGCTGCTTACCAGTTTCATAGCCTTCTTTATGTTTGTTTGTAAAGCACTTTGCGAGAGGTGAGTTAACATTAACCCCCCTCCGCAGAGGGCAGAAGCGGGCAGACGTGTCTAAAAGCACCTGGCAAATCAGTGACAAAACTATAAAGAGAGGCTGAGGCCTCTCATTCACAGGCCATGCTTGGGGAGGGGAGGAAAAAGAATATTAAATACGTGAACGGTAACAAAAGCACATCTGTCTGTAAAATTGTTTTCATAGGATCACCGGGCTGTGACTACAGCTGATGTTGTTTAAGTCAGTGAGCAGACATTGGCTTTGCCATGAGCTCTCCTGCCCTGAGGAACCACATCAGAAAGAGTCATTTGGACAGAAGGGAACATGGCTTACACGCTGAGAACCTGACTTCATTTCTTATTTTAGGGTGACATAAACCTTCAGAGGTCTGTATCAGTTAGATCATAACTTGTTAATGGTGTGGTAAGTCACCACATCTCCATTTTGTCTAAGAGCTGTAGAAGTCAGATTAGTGCTCCGCTTTATTGCTCCTTGAAGAAAAACAAGAGTATTTTGATGTTTCAAAAATGGAGTATAAAACAAATATTTTTAGAAAATTTAAATAATGATTAGACTTATGTCCTTGCTCAAAGCCGCATAACACACAGCATGTACCACACACATAGAGCAAAACACCTCTACAAAACAATGCAGCAGCAAAACCAATGCAAAGTAACATCAGCAATGGCTCTGAGGGAAATGCTTGTCAGAATCACCCCTAGAACAAGAGTGTGGCTGCTCTGCTCTTTTTATTACCAGGGAAGGGTTTTGATGGCAGCAGAGTGAACCAGGCTTTTATTTGTTGCATAGTTCCCCTGTGGCACTGCCTTATGTCATTAATTCACGAGTGGAGATACCACGCTGCTCAATCTCACTGCAACCTTGCAGCAGCAGAAGCACTCCTGGAGAACTGAAGGGATAACTTCGTTAGCTCAGCCAGCAGAGGGAACTGCTAATCAGCGCTAATTGCTCACACAGGTCTAACAGATACCCTACCAAGCTCAGTAAATACCCAGTAAGTCATGGCACTTCACACTTTCTATGCTGTGTCAGACTGCAGATGAGCCCGCAGATTCCAGCACCGTGATCTCCCTCCGCAACACTCCTCCAGGCCTTCATTTCCCCTCACTTTGACCTTACGGCTTTCTCCCGGAAGGAGGGCAAACTCTGAAGCAGTTTTGGCACAATGGCATTCCCGTCTCTTTCTGGTCAATTGAGTACTCAGATAAATTAAAATCCTGTCTGAAACACAAAAATTCTTTCCCCCCCTCATGTCCTCTCATTGTCCTCTAGTTCTGCTCCTGTCCCAGGTATTTTCTGCCAAGCAGCAGTTGAACAAAGCAAGGGTTAAATCAAGTAGCTCATATTTAGCCTCAACTTAGCAAAGCCAGAGGCAGGTTTGACGCACACTGACTGGCTTCACAACTAGGCTGTGAGTTTGTACCACAGTGCCAGAACCACAACGCCACAGGCAATTCCTGGGCAGGTACTGCTCCTCCAGAGTACCCCCTGTAATTCCTCCCGGCTTTCCACAGAGGAAACACACACATAAGGTGCAAAACACTCTTTGCCTAATAACAGTTACTTCAAAAGCTCTGTGGTTATCAACAGCTAGTCAAGGTATGGTTTGGTTGCATCATCTTCCCAGCCTCACCCCAGGCTGAGACTGTGCTTCCTATCTTCCAACATGAAATACTTCCCAGAGATACCAATTTGCTTCCAAGAGGGCAAACAAAAGCAATCCGTCATGCCATTTGTTATAGAAGTCCAACTTGCTTTATTCTCTGCTCATCCTGGTGTTCTAGTTCTCCAAACTAGATAAAATAAAAGGTGCTTGCAATGCCTCCCCCCTGCCAACAGCTATAGCTCCCATTCCAGCAGGAGCAGCCCCACCAGCACAGCTGCACAAGATAGAGTGGGAAATGAAAAATCCTCCATCAAATTTAGGCACTCCAATGGGGATCCATTGGATTGAGAACAAAGAAGTAATGCTGCAAAAACCTCATTAAGCAACTTTTGATGATCTTATGTCTTAGAGGACACTGAGCAATGAGAGGAGTCAAAGGCAGCTCCCTCTTATACCCATCACATGCAGACTGCCAACATCCATTTCATGGCCAACAAGCAGCCGGAGCACAGGCTGTATCAGCCACACCTCAGTTGCAGAGGCCACATAGAAACCTATATGGCAACTCCCTGACACCTCATTTCCTGCACCCCAAACATCCCAAGGAAAGTCTTGGGTAGCTGAAGACCTGGCCTGCTGCATTCACATAAAATCAGCAGGGGAGTCTAGTTTGCAGGAATACAATGAATAAACTGGATGAGGTCCAGGACTCAAGTTACACTAATTATGGGTTTAAAATTAGTGTAACATTAAACACCTGCTTCCTTCCAGCCTGAGAAAGATGCCTTAGAAAGGTGTGATGTCTAATTTCTGCTTTTACAACCTTGAGAGGAAGGTGCTTTTACCATGTGAAATTAATTGCTTAGGAGCCCTCCCTCAGCTCTCACATGGAAGTCGGAGCTTTTGAAAAAATGAGTGAGTGAAAACACAACAGCTGTAAGATGAAACCCATGGTGGAATAAAGGCAGCACCTTACTGAATTAATTTTGTAATACATCCCTGATTGGCTTAGTAGTTATCCACCTGCTTAACCCTTCCTTTCCGTTGCAATTTATTTTTAAAAAACATCAAAACTTTTCTGGTCTGGATTATTTTTCTTTTTTTGTGTTTAAAACAAAACTAGCTAAGACACACAAAAAGCTGTACAAGCTCAGAACTGATGAACCTCACCCAGTCTATCCCCATCTTGCACACTCCAAGGGAGTCTCTCTTTCTCTTTCTTGGGGTACCTGTGTGGCACAGAGCCATCCTCCTCCTCTAGGCACCTTTTGTCCAGGCATGGCTGTCACCAGCTAAGCAGCAGCCCTGTCTGTGCGTGCACCTTGGGAGCACAAGCAAAACCACCCATACAGCAGCTGGAGAAAAATTCTGTAGGGAACCACATGCTCCAAAAAGGGTCTCTGGGAACACCTCCAACCACAGCTTGGTGACACAGTTCCCAGCCACTGTGTAGCAAAGTTCATGTTCCTTCCTCTCCTGCCTGGCCTGGCATGCAGGTCCCTCTCCATCTATCTCAGGGCCTTTTTGGAAGGGTATGGAGGGGAGGCATAACCATTCCTGCTCACCGATCTTTAAAAGTTTTTGTAACTTGCGCACAGCCATAACACTCGGGAAATCAACTCCCTTTGGAACTGACTTACAGACTGTAAATATTACTCAGCCAGAACAGTTCTCCTAGAGCAGTAATTTTCAACATGTGCATGCACTGTCATTCTTATTTCTTGCAGCATCTTGTGCTTCCTGCATTTTCAATGCTGTATTTCCAATTCCCCATGTTCTGTACTGCACATGAAGGGAGACTCATTCCAGACATTCAACTCTTTGGGCAACTTGGAGCAGCCACGAATTTGTAAAGGAAAATAATGATATGTAAGAAACAATTTACTTTTCTCTTTGCTGGCTCAGCGAGTTCCTTAGTAAGGTGGGGACAGGGATCAGCCACTTAGTATTTTGAGCTTGACCAACTTGGCCTGAAAACAGCACCACTGTTGATGTCTTAAAAGTCACTGATTCTCCATGGGGCAGTACTTAGAAATCAGAAACCACCTGACGGTCTTGCAAGCATTTTCGTATTAAAAAAAAAACCCAAACAATAATGATAGAAATCCTTCTCATTCTGTGAGTAGATTTTTCCCAAACTGAATAAAATCAGGTCATTGCTTCCAGCTCTGCACTAACTATAAACACCCCTTGCTCCCCCACTGCTGCATTCTCAATACGTTGTGAGCCCAGAAATACGTCCTTGATGGAAAAGTCAAGCAGGCCATTGGCCATCAGTCCGAGGGGAAGGGGAGTGGGGAATCACACCCTTCCATCCCAGACACTGGGATGTTGACAGCTCCAAACAGCTGTGGTAGAAAGGTGGGAACAGGCCAGCAGGTTTGATCAGAGGAAGTGGCAAATTCCAGAGCCAAGAGAGAAAGAGTCTAGGTGGCTTAACTCAGGCAAAGTAGTTAAACACTTAATTTTTGTACTTGTTGATGCTATTTCAGTGCCTCCGTCTGTAACATCTGGTTGCCTTAGATACATGAGGTAACTACGGCAACTAGTTATTACGGGGAGAGGGATAAGAAATAGATCAACATTACTGAATTTGGCAGGCTCTAAAATAGCTTTTCTGTAAAGCAGAGGCAAGTGCAGAGGGTACAACAGCACCACGGGGCAGTGAGAGGCAAAGGTGGCCGCAGCAGGACAACACCCCAGCATTAGGCTGCTTAAGCCTCTGGATGCATTACCTCTTTAGATCTGCTTGCAGCAGGATTACTGACCAGAGTACCAAAATACTTGGGATGCTCAAAGGGGTTGCCCAGTATTTGTATTGGAGCTATTTTCACTGTAAGTCATCCCATCCCCACCATCCTCCCCTCCCCAAACCTCTCCCCCTCAAAAACAAGGAAGGTGCTGGGAAGTACTAGTTGTCCTCCACAGATTTCTAACTGAAGGGGGGATATATGAGGTGAGAAGATTGTAGTGACAAGAATTACTGTGAGCCTGAACACACATCCTAAATATCAACACTTTAATGGCACAACTGACACCATGCCTTGGTGATGTAACGTACTGTAGTGCACAAAACAGATCAAAAAATGATGTACAGTTCTCATTAACTGATCATTTTAGTGCTTTTCAGAATAATTAGTTAATCTGTTGGAAGGTGAGCAGCTTTCAAGCTGGGTTGTCCTCCCTGCAGAAAGTCATTAAAGTGCACTGAAACACCCCAGTGACCTCCTTGCTCCAGACAGTAGGGAGGAGTGGGCGTTCCCAGATTTAAAACTGAACCATCCAAGACTGCCAGAAAGACATGTTTGTACCCAAAATGTCTGTCTGGCTTTTTTTTTTTTTTTCCTTTTCTTGGCTTGCAGGAAAAGCTATGTTAATAAATCCTTAATATAAAGGATTGCCTGAAAAGCTGGATCTGTGTGCTGTCTGAATATCCTTCACCAGGATTATTCCTGCACAGAAATTTTCCCTACACAGCTAGGACAAAGCTTCATTTCAAAACTACAGACATTTACAGAAAGAAGCCAGCACCACTGTTTCATCTGATGCATTTCATTAAAAATACCTCTAAGATCAGGGTGTTAAAATAACCAACCAACCCCATTTCCACAAATGAAAAGCATCATTCACTAATCCTGGCAACACTGTATTCCAGACCACAAAGGGCGCTGCCTTATAATATTGTCTACGTATGAAATCCGAGTGTCTAAACCAGAAAGTCCCCACCTTTTCACCTCAGCAGGCTGTTCGAGGGAAGTCTGCACAGAGTTTTGCTTCCCTTAGGATATTTTCCTCATTTAACAGGCTAGTTGGTAACTAACATAAGTTTGTATTTTTCCCAGCAGATTGCCCTCTTGGAATTCTTTGCTATCTATCTTCAGAGATGAGAACTGGTTAGATGAATAGAAATGAGATTCAGTCTCAGTAACTGTAAAGTAATACACGCGGGAAGAGTAGCGAGAGCATTTTCAAGCACCTTAAGGGCTCTAAACTAACCACCTCAATTTCATAAAGCAACCCAGGTGGCAATGCATACCTCAGTAAAAGTCATCGCTTAACATGCAATCAAAAATGTTGGCAATATATGAGAAGGCTTAAATGGGCTGCACGTAAAAAAAAAAAAAAAAGAAAATGTTTTAAGACTGTTTCAAATGACTGAGGACTGGGCAGACTGTGGTATAATGTTGTGTATTTACTGATTAAAAGATTTCAGAAAAAGTATCAAAAGAGTTCATAAAGAATAGGAAGTACGAAACATTTCCAATTAAAGACTGATCTGAAGGAGTGAGACTGTATTCTTTCAGAAGCAGAGGGGGGCCTGAGAGCAAGCATGGGGGATGAGAAATGATCTGGAGATATCAAGAGCTTCTCCTTTCCCTTCTCTCTAATAAAAAGAGGGGATATTCAGCAAATCAGAAGATGGGAAGTGCACAACACCAAGAAGGAAACACACAGTCCATACATTTTAAATCCCTGGAAATTGCTGTGAAAGCAGTCTAGCAGGTTAATGCCTGGATACCCTTTCCTATTTTGTACCTGCACTGCAGACACTTGAAGGACTGTGTGCTGGCTCTCTGGTCATCCCCCCATCACTGGCTGAAACCTTAGCCTGAAAGAAACCTGAATAAAAGTGGCCACATAGCAAGATGTATGAGGTCTGGCAGCTGGGAGCTGGGGCACACACTTCACTCCACTTCGTTATGGGACTGAAAGCCAGCAACAGAGAGATAGTAAAAAGTACGTGATGAAACAGAGCTGCAGCTGCTGGCTCAGCAAATATAGGTCAGAGCTACAAAACCTTAATCTACGAAGGAAGCGTGAATGTCAAAAACATAATCAGATTCAAGCAGGATTACAAGTTATGTGGGTAACCAGAGCCCTAGGAGTTCACCTAAATTAACTGATAGAGAATTTTTCTCTTTCCGTGTAGATGCAAATGGGACTAAGCAGCAAGACCTTCTGAAAACAGTGACTTTGTCTGAAATTTTAGAAAAACTGCAAATTTTTTCCACCCAGCAGGCAACATAGGTCCAGGACCTTTCAACAGCAGTGTTGCAAGCTCACCTCTGCAGTCTGCTGTTCAGATACTGTTAGCTGGGGGGTGTTTGAAATGGGAGGGCAAGTAGAGGAATGGGGTAACAACACCACAGCTTGGCATGGAGGAACAAGTCATTGTTTTGGGGGACACGATCCACCAGAATACTGGTGCATCACTGTATGCTAAACAGGGGTGTGTATATGTTAAACCGTGAGCACCACTGTGTGTTAAATAGAAAACAGAGAAGCAATCTTAGGCAGTATTTTCTCAGAAGTCAAATTGCTTTTTACCTGTGAAGAAGTTCCCTTTAGACAAGTCAAACCCATCTTTAGACCTTTATTCCCTGTAAAACTGTTGGAGGTGATTTCCTCCCTGCCACCGAATTGCCGTGTTAATGTTGCAGCCACTGAGGCAGCTGCAGGGGACTGGCAAGGCCAGGTTTCCAGCTGTGGGCAGGAGGGGTAGAAGGGCTGTTAGCAAAGCAGGTGCTTGGGGGAGGAGCAAAAATGTCAGGTGAGGAAACATTATGACTTCTACCAAGAAAGTATAATACAGGCTTCAATTTTGTGAGGCCTTTCCAAGAGCATTTCTTTCCACACGTGCCCTTATTTATGTGTTTGCCAGTCACACAAGCAGTGCTTCTAGGTGCAGGACACCTAATGGTTCCAATGGGAATGTTGTATTTGGGCTGCTTGCAGAATCCAGAAGCCCTGTGTTGCACATAACATCTTTGTTACTTTGACAGCCTCAGGAGGGGATAAGCTGCTCTCATCAGAAATCCCTTTCGGGAGGGAAAAAGACTCTTCAATTCTTGCTCTTTGCAGACATGTGTCTTTCTCACTGTTAATCTGAAAAATGAAATTGATTCTTTTCTCTGTAGCAGAGCTACAGTTACTTAATTTGTAGCCACTGGAGCCTATGGCAGAAACTTTTGTGAAAAGAAGCCAAGATTTTCACAGCTGACTTGAAAACTAGAATGGGGACAGGCAGAAGAAGACCTAAGTTTACTCAAAACGGAGTGAACAAGGTAGTATCCTACTGGGATGAGGGTTTAAGCCCTCTCAAGGAGCAGGGTGAAGTAAAGCTATATCCCCAAGATTAGGCTCTCTTCTTTATAGAGCCATACACAGTGGTTTGAGCTCTACCCACCTTTGGTCATCCCCTGGTATTTGGGACATTAAGCCCTGCTTTAGTTTACACAGGCAGAAGAACAGCCTGGGCTTTGTGTGGTGGAACCTCCTTTTTATAGGACTGGATTATAGAGATGGGTTTGAACACAAAGAAGCCAACCAGACTCCTCCATGGCTACTAAATAGCTGAGGCTCACCAGCCTCCCAAGAGACATCAAATGCTTCACCTCAGGCGAGTTAGGTAGTGGGAAAAGATTTTCAGCAAGAAAATCTTTCTGGCGCCTTTGTCTTTAAATCTGTCTGCATGTGACTTTGGGGAAAACACAAAAAATTCTCTCAGAATTAATGCTTTTTCTTTAGAGTTGTGTGCCATGTATTTCCTATATACTATTAACATTACTTATCAGCACTGCAATACAACATTCACTCTTTAACCAACCATGTAATGCCTCTGCTTTGTTAAAAGCAAGCCCAAATCTCTTTGTAGTATTTTCAATACAAAAGTTTGAATCTGTTCACAAATATTCTACTATTTCTAAACACTGTGTGTGATAGCTACTAATGCAAGGAAAGACTATCAGGCTATTACTAGGCTGCCAATATTTGCTTTAAAAATAAAACTTTTTGTAGTAGCTGTGTTACATTTCCAAGGGTTTGTGGGTTTTTTGTTTTGGTTTTTTTATTTGTTTGTTTTGGGTTGGGTTTTTTTGGTTGTAATATGTAGTCCACGTTCATAAATCTACAGTCTAATATTAATGCTTTCCTTTTTAGGATATATATATAGTCTTCACATGTAAGCTAGATTTTAGCCATACATCATGTTTTACAGAAATGGCAGTGGGATAAAAACCACACAAATGTATTCCATCTTTAAAACCCAAAGTGTCATCATTCAGCCTCAAAAGTGCAGAGGTTATAGTAGTTATAAAAGGAATAATTTTCTTTGTGTTGAGTTTATTAAGCAGAATGCAGTTCTTACTTTGGGAAAGTATGCCCAGTTTAGAGTCAGCAAGAAAAAAAATACTTCCATATAGTAATTTTGAATAGAGTAAATTTAAAGGGATCTTTTTCTCTAATAAGAAAGGGATTTTTTTTTTTTTTAAGAATTTCTACTCTCAAAGGCATCTCAGAAATGAGAAGACTTCTAGGAAAGGATTTCCAATGGAAGCAAACTCTTGCCTCAGTACAACAAGAGTCAGATAAGAAAGCTTTAATTCTAGCACAAAATAGTCTTTGACTTCAAAGGTTTAATTTCTAGCTGGCACAGGACCAGTAAAACCAATCACTTCCTCTTTAGATTTTGTTTTCTACTAATTGAATGTCTGTTCTTGTAAAGCATTTTAGTGAGTGGCACACAGCGCTGGCTGCAGCCCAGCTCACTGAGCTCCTGAGTTTATCCATTTGGTAAAATACATAATTATGTGCATTGTGTTCATGGAGCCCAAGGTCCCACTGACTTTGTCAGCTGATAAGATCTCATTTTAAGACCATCAGCATCTGTTCATAAGTTATTATTCCTCCCATTCAGATTTCAGTTGTGTTATTTTTTGCAGCTGTTTATCCTTTTTGGCTAAGGATTTCAAAGCAGCTTCAGGGATTTAGATACATTTTCCATTTTGAGTCCATATTTACATTTCCTTGAAGAACCCCGGTGACCCTATTTATAGACATTTGTTAAGCTCCATGACAGCAATTTCGTGGGCTTTGGACACAACATTTATAGATTTCACTTAAGGATTGGTCAGTGGGTGAAATAGGATAAAATATGTATTTGAAGAGCACCAGAACAGTATATTTTCCGTCTATATAGTGGCCTGAAAACGAGAATACAGACTTGAACCATGGCAGCAGTGATCTAATTTAGACAGTGGGAAGAATTATTTAGCCATAGAGGAAGTGACACATAGGACTATGTTGCCACAGGATACTGCAGTGTTTCCATCTTCAAAAACGGTGTG
>VYZQ01018767.1:5224-20566 GCA_013400655.1 Mystacornis crossleyi
CTATTAATTCAGTGTAGAAAAAAAAGCATTGCCTTAATATTAGATTAAGTGAAACTACTGGAAAAGGGCGAGGCTGTCAGACAACTCTTTCTCAGGTCCAAAACAAAACAAAGAAATGTAGCTAAATGCAAGATGGGAACAATTGCTCCAAGTTTAATGTAATTATCTTAATAAATCAGACAATTTGTGAGGAAAGAGTTGCCGTCTATGAAACTGAGAAGGACACCATTAAGAAGAGAAATGGCAAGATTGTTACATTTATAATGAAAAGAACAAAGCAACCACCACCCCTGGATCTCTGCTGCAAGGGTGTTACACAGGTAATGTGTAAGTGACAAAAGCACTTTATTAGTAGATGTTTCTTACTCACAGCTGCCCTACACTGGATCTATCAAATCTTGATCCTCTAACCGTAAGAACAAAAGACAAGTCACAGAACTAGTATCCAGTAATGCTTTGAATTCTACACTGAATTAATAGAAACACTAAAGCCACGGAATGGTACAAATGCCCTCACACACTTTCATCTGCCAACCCTGCACAATGTAGATTTCTCTGGATGTCCAAGAGCTTCTCCATCTCATATCTTGTGTCCCTATTAACACCTTTGTTCCACAGGTGCGGAACTTTTCTTCTACTTTTATTGGATCTTAATTAATAGGTTAAACTCACAACACTTGTTTTCAGCTTGCAATTAGCTTGAAATACTGATTTTTGTTTCACACCAGAAAAATAGTTTTGGTCCCTGGACATGTCTCTCTTCCAACCAACTACATCAACTGGATTGACAGAAGCTATTACTCACACCTAGAAAAACTGAATCACTTACACACTGATCCAACTATCCTTCAACATGAAATTAATATACTAAAAGTAAAATACATAAGTGATCAATTCAACCACATCCATCAAAAAATAAAAAAACTTTGTAGATACTTATGTATAGATATATATAGGTATATACACACACCACCTTTACGGAAGTTTCCAGGCCTAGAATTGGTGAAAAAAGTGTTGTTCTTCAGTATCCACAATATTGCAGAGAAAATATATAAATATATACCAGGTATGGATACAGTGTCTCTCAACGAGTTCCATTTTCCTCAACTCTCCCCTTACCTTTTTTATTTTTCAGCTGTACTGGAAAGAGATTCCGACCTTGCTTATAGATCAACAATCTTCCTAAGAGGCACAGTGAATGAACAAAATAGATGTACTGCAATTCTGGTCCAGTGTAAGAAGAATTTTGCATATCACCTGTAAAAATAAAGCAAAAAATTAGAACTTTACTCTTGTAGTTTACTTTACAGTACCTAGCTACTACCTGCAACACAAGTGGATCATTTTGTATATAAAGACAGCTTAACTAATTAACCACTGCTATTCTTTTTCTCTTAAAAGACAGTCATACAACATTTGGGGAAGAAATAGAATAGGTAGAATGTCTTCCTATTGAGACAGCATGCTCAAAAACCTAAGGAATGTGGATGTATGTGTATATAATGCAAGACATGCAAAGATACTCACTACAGTGCTGCTGGGAAATGACACTGACTTTGGAATTTTTATTAACTGCTGCTTTGCAAAATTCAAAATAATCAAGACATTGCTGGACAGCTGCATTAATCTGTGGAATAAAGCACAAAATAATAAAGTACCTGATATTTCACAGTAAACTCATTCTCCCTTGTATCAAAGTACTGTCCTTTAACACAAGAATTTAAATACCCACTTCACTTTCATGACTTGATTTTTCAGTGCTTTGGATAGATTAACCAACCAACAGAAGGCAAAATTTTACAGGGCTATTAAAATATATTGCCTTTATTATTATCACACAATCAGCTCTACACACATAAAGACAAATCATGAAGAAGAGTACAGAGAACATGCAAGTGTTTTGAGAAGTCAACAGCAATCTGCGAATGCCCTATCATCATTACTGTGGAAGATTTTAAGTTTCCACATATGAAAAACTTTGTATTGAATACACTTACTAAACAGTAGGTTCGGTTGCTGGCTATTTGTCAGTGCTATTACTGTTCTTGGTGGTGTATCACTGTCATAGCATTATAATCTAACCAAGGTATATAAAAGTTCAAAAATTATAAGCATGGTTGTAGCAAGGAAACACAAAGCACATTGTCCTGGTTTCAGCTGGGATAGAGTTAATTTTTCCTATTTCCTTATGATCTGAGAAGAATAGTTAGATTTATTACAGCTTGGAGCTGCCACGATTTATTCACAAGTGTAAATATACAGACATGCACAACAAAAAAAACCCCAACCTTTATTGGATGCTTACCCTGTGCTTATAAATAACATTGGACTACCTGCTCATGGACTTTCTATTATAAACTCTTTGTTGCATGAATATTGCTTTATTCTATGCCCTGTTCTATGCACACAGATAAAAAAGATAAAGGTCTCTTATAGTTGTCTGTGTCCTTTTCTCCATCTTAAAGTTTTATCAGTCCCACGTATTTTACATTTGACTTTCTTTGTGCTACAAGATTTTACAAAACATAGCCAAGTCCTGTCTATATGAATAGATCTCACATCTACGCTGGTCTTATTGAAAACAATGAAACCTCCACTCCAGTAAAGAGATTTGCCCATACAAAATATATGATAGGATTAACAGCTATACAACTAAATATATTTTACCAGTTTGATTTATCTTGCTAACTTTGAACCCTTGATGCTTCAAAGAATACAATGGCAGTGTTTTTAGCCTCTTTTTGTCAAAAATACAAATTTAGCCCAGAATATTTATGGTATTTTTTTCATGCACCATTTTCCATTTTTATGTATTTCTGGAAATAATTCTAAATATGAATGCAACAAAAAATCAATAAATTATAATCCTAAGCAAACATCTGCAATAAAATATCCAAATTCCCCTTACTCATAGCTGGCCATACACTTTGCATTTATCAACGATCCATTTAAGCAAAGAAAAGTAAAAAAAAAAAATTAAATCCAAAATGCTTATCCAGCTGAACAACATGGAATAGCTCCAACAAGAGAAAAAGAGGAAAAAAGTAGTCCCAACCACAATGTGCAAAAAAGAAGTTGCAAGTAAACCTGCCTTGGTAATTCACAGACTCATAGAATGGCCTGGGCTGGAAGGGACCTTAATGATCATCTAGTTGCCATGGGCAGGGAGATCTTGCACTGGACCAGGTTCCTCAGGGCCCCATCCAACCTGGCCTTGAACGCTTCCATGGATGGGGCATCCACAGCTTCTCTGGGCAACCTTTTGCAATGTCCCACCACTCCCACAGCAAAGAAATTCCTCCTAATAGCTAATTGAAATCTACCCTCTTTCAGTTTGAAGCCATTAGCCCTTGTTCTATCAATAAATTTTATTAACAGAGTATTATTGAATACATAATCAATAAAGTATATTAATAGAAGTACTTACCAAGGATTTATATTTCCTTTCCAAAAGCCTAAATACCACTCTTCTGCTGTAATATGCATGCTTAAATGACAAAGAAGATGCAGTGTCAGCTGCAAAGGTATGTTCTGTTTTTTTAACTAAAAAAGTAGAAATTATCTCTGATTCTATTAGGCATCCCGTGTACCATACATATTCAATGTACTGAACTCCAGCTCGAGGAAACCAGTATTATATTCAACTGAAACTTTCGTTTGCAGTACATTCATGACAAAAATACCCTACATCATTAGAAAAAAGTCCAGTAGAACATGCAGTAAAAACAGAAAACCAGTAAGTACACTGAAACGCTAAATTTAATGTTTCGACATTGCTATGTAAATTCTACATTATAAGTTTATAAATGGTGGGCTGGAAAAAGCTCGAATGTCCCCTGGAAGTTAGCAAGTTGTGTGTACTGTGTAATATAATAATATAATACAATAATGTGCAATAATAACTGTTCTTTCATGCTCATCACTTCTTCCAAGAAAATACTTGCATCTTTTGATGCCTGTCAGTCAATTCCACCAACGGGACTGAAGTCACAAACCACAGAAAATACTCAGAAATTTCATGAAAACTAGTAAGTGAACAGAAATTGAAGTGGGGGTGGTATTAAAGAACAGTGGACATAAAAGTCTAAAAAAACCCTCCACGTCCTTAATTACAGTTCCCAGTACAGGTTGTTACAGGACACAATAGGTTTGTGATGCCATAACCCAAACTTTCCAAAATACGTGTCAGACATGAACAAGTTCTGTGTTGTTTGGTTGCCAGATTTTTGCTTACCGTCCACTTCCTAAACCACACTGCTTTGATATCTAGCAGAGCCAGGAAGTGCATTGGACTCAAGAAATCTGGAGAGGCAGGATGATTAGGCTTGTGTTTTACTGACAAAAGTGACAAGGTACTCTCCACTACTTCTTCCATGTACCTTATGACACAAATAGGAAAAAATGGACAGAAACCAAAAAAATCGCTTAAGTCTTTCCACCAGTAATATTCAGGAACAAACTTCTCATAAAACCTTCCTTAGATAAATATCAACAACACTATCTTTAACTTGATCTTGTACGGGTATTACTTCTTTGTAATACCACAAACAAAGCTAATATGCATCCATATTCGCCTAAGTTATTACATCTTTCAAGTGCTAAATATTGCACTTACTTAGCTACACTTGCTACATTTGCATCCAAGTTATTTTTTCGTTCAAAAGTACTTAGAACACTCCAAAAGCTAAGTAAGCAGCTTATGACTACTCCTACGCAACTTCTCTATTTTATTTTTCCCACCCTCTACCTGTATTTCCCCTGTTGTCACTGATCAGCCACTGTGCATCCTATAATCAAGCCTTCGCTAAAATTACATGCATCTTATTTTATGTCAGTAACTACTAAATTAAGAAACAGTTACAGGGTTTTTCAGGTGACATACTTTTCTGGATGTCGAATCCAGGAAGATGGTGCTTCCTTTTGGTACTCATTTAAAAGGCGAACCTGAAAACATGATTATTAAAATTAAAAAAGTAATTAATGCATGATGTTTCAGAAATGATAGAAAAGGTACAGAAAGTTCATTTATACCTTTTTAAGTAAACGATTTACATCTGAGTTAGATACATCCAGACCAGCTGAAATATGAAGAGAATATTCTCCAGAAAGAAAGTACAACTCCAAGTGTCTTGCTAAAAAAAAAAAAGAAACCCAACAACAAAAAAACAATTCACCTCCGTGACAACAATGGCAAAACAGACTGTCTTATGCAGTCTTCTTTTCAAAAAGTAGATGACTCATGAAGTCTGAAATGTAATTAAATGCACATACCTAAACTTGTATAGACTTCTTTTGTCATATTAAATGGAGAAGAAGAAAAGGTCTTTGCATAGAACCTAAGAATTTTCTCCTACGGGTGAAAAAGCAAGCAATATATTAAAAAGTCATTAACTGTGTATTATAATTGCAAAATAACCAATATGTAGAGGCATTCTTAATATTACATATTATTCATCTAGACATCTGTGCAGATGTTAAGCATGCTTTATTAAAATATAGTTTCTGATCACAGAAATCTACAGTTCAAAGGAAATTTTATTCAAATACTCAAACTACAGCACCAGTGCAAAGCCTCACTGAGTTACAAAGTAGACCACGGAACAGTACTTTTTCCATTACAAATCAGTGACTTGTAATAATCACTGTTTCAAAGGAAATTGCAGAACTCAGGTGAAAGAGAAATATATGACAGCAGCTGGGGCAACTTTCCTATTTATCTGGTAATCACTTTAAAATCTGAAGAAGAAAAGAAGTTTAATTGACATAATAAATAATCTTAAAGCCGTTTAAGCAGCTGTCATTTTTTTCCTCATCACTGCCTGTGTAATATTATTATGTATCATTTTCTCATCATCATGCAGCATAAACCTGACTTGACTAGGAAATATTAACATGACCTATTTTACAAAACAGTTTTGTCCATTTTTCATGTGTGTTTTTGCTAAAAGAAATTCAAACATCTTCACTGCCATATAAAGAAATGCAAATGAGTACTTTGGTGCCTAAAAATCCTATTGAAAGCCTGTTGCAGCCCTTTAAACCAAAATTTAATGCAATCCTGTATTTCATTTACTTCAAAAAATCGTTTATGTGATTCATACACAAATAATAAAATGTCTTGGAACCCTGCTGGACTACTTATGTACGTAACTTCTCACATCTCTTCAGTACTCCTTTCTTTGGATACACGTCTGATAATTAGATACAAAACATTCCCTTACACTGAACATTGCATCAGGATCCGCCAGAGAGATCGTCAGATGCTTACGCAGACTTGGCCAACTCTCAGCACTCAGGATATCAGAGGCAGGGGCCAAGCACAGTGTCTGCAAAGCTTCTTGGCGAACCTGAAGCAGTCAAAAAGATAAACACCAAAAATCCATTCACAGCAACCTCTGAAATACGTAATTTACAAGTCAGAGGGAGGGAGGGAGGATAGTGAAGAAGAAGACAAAAGGAAGGAACAGAACCTGGCTGCAGAACAGATAAGAAATAACAAAATACTTATCTTCTGCTATATTTTTTAATGGTTATTTAGACAAAACACTACATCACTGAGTGGGGGAAATGCATGAATTCGAAGAAGCAATAAAACCATTTTAAACAGGTTTCCAATACTGGATGCAAGGTTTATGTTGTACTTTCTGCCTGTAATCACATATTTTGTTATTGGGGAATATAGCTCTCTAAAGCTCTCACCTAGGGGAAGCAGACCCAGTTATTAGATATTGTGTTATACTACTGAATTTTTATCAGCATTCTAAATAATTTCAAGTAACTTTTCTATTCATAGATAACTGCAATCTCTAGCAATTTATTTCATCTTACTGAAAGAAACTGTAGAACATTTCAATAACATTTAATAGCATCGCACTTTTTACCTGGTTTTCTAATAAAAGTCCATCACAGTGCTTGTACCAGTTCCTACTTACCACGCCTTTTTTCAACTGCCAGACAACCCTCAACAAGTCTTATCAAGACAGCACACTCGAACTGGTATTTCTCCAAGCCTCAAAAATATCAGCAGCTGGTGCTGATTGTTGGTTAGAGAAAGAAATTAGTACTGCCACTGACATCACAGCAAACCTAACTTGGACTTTATATTTTCCATTTGGCAGGAGGTTTTTGGCAAATCAGCAGGCATCTATCTCTTCTGACAGGGATAACTCAAAGGGCAACACAGAAGTTACCAAACAGGACAAGGGACATGTATACAGGACAAATAATGTTCAGTTACTTTATTTATCATAAAACAACTTTTTTTTTTTAACTAAAAATGCCAATCCATAGCACATAGACTTGTAAAAAAAAAAAATAGATACTTGCTGCAACACTAATTTTTGAACCAGATTGGTTACAAACAATGAAATATTGCACTGAAGAGCAGTTTCTGCACTGAAGCCAAGGTGTACAAACCAACAAAGACAAGTTTCCACTTAGGTACACAGGAACTCTTATGTACATACAGGCCCTTCTCCAATATGCCATAAACATTCATTTGTATTAACATTTCATTTCTGCTTTTACACTTACTTCCTTGGGCTGAATAGGGTCAAGCCTTTCTGCGAGCAGCTGCAATTGCTCTTGACTCATGAATGCGTAACTCTGTAATACACATTATAAAATGATCATTAGCATGTTTTATTAAACTGAACAGCAGAAGATGAAAAGCATCAGTCTTTCTGACACCTAATTTACTTTAATAATTAGGACTTCAACATTTATACTAATTTAACAATAAAGTCAACATTCCAAATGTTTTCTGCTGTTTGACCAAAGTTAAACTTAAGATAATGAAATTACCATGACGTATTTTGTTTGCTTTGCTTCAAATTTTTCTGTATCTTCAAAAAAACCTTATAATAATTTATTCAGCGAGCAATGTAGCATAGTACAGTAGTCTGGAAATGAACTGCACGTTATTTGGCTTCTAAAGTAAAATGACAAAAGTTAGATGATATTCTGCTTTTATCATTATCTTATCTTTTTCTATACCATACTTGGATAGGTACTTTGGAGCCTATGGGCATCATATTAATCTCATCCAGCATATGATTGCCTATAGTAGCTAGTATAAGCTTAGTACTTAAAACTGAAAGAAAAGTAAATAATTTGGATTTAGGATATAACAAAGATGGGAAAAATTAATCATTCTCTAGGGCCATTCTCAGTCTCCACTGACAGAAACTTAACAGTTTTTCAGTATTATGCTTATTTCATAACATAGAGAGAAACCCATCATACTTGGTTGAAGGAGGAGTCACTGTCAGAACAGTTGTCTGTGTAATAGCCACTCTGACGTTCTTTCTTTGCTTTCCTATCCAGTTCCTTATCATGCATCCGATCTTCCTCAAACTTGTTAATCAAAGATTCTACCACAATCATCATGACATTCTTCAAGGCATGCATCATTTCTCTGTATCTTCAAAGTAAAGATGATTTTAATATAAAAGAACATATAAATCACCATGTAGAAAAAAGAAAAAAAAAATTGCTACACCATGAATAACTGAATATGACATAATGCTAATTGGACTTGAACTCACTGAACTTAGAGAAATGAATGAATATGAAATCCAAATCCAAATACAGCAACAAAACACATACGCACCTTACACATTTCAGTTAACAATATTTTAAAACTACAATAAAACTCCTTTTTTATCCTTCCAGAACTATTCAGTGAAATACCATTAGTATAATTATATTTTGAGATTTTCTTAAGAAAGAACAACAAGAGTCCACCAAAAAAAGGAGGCTCTGTCCCTGAGAAAACAAGCCAGTTCTCATCCTTGTTACTGTTTGTTTCTTGTAGTTCAACACACAATTTTTCTTCTGCTATAAATCTCAAGCAGAACTAGTAGAAGTGAACACATTATCCTGATTCAAGATCTTGAGTACAGGTCATGCACACAAAATAATTTTCTTGCAACAAAACCAGGGTCTTTCTAATTTCAAATAACTGAAAAATAATATCCACAGGGAAGGAATTCAAGATTAAAAAATGCTTCAGAAAAGCATCCTGTTGTAAAATGTTGATGTTTTATTTCAAATTTTTTTCCTTAATGCTACAATTATTTATTTTACAGTCATCAAAGATACAAATTATCATATTGTGCTTTAATATCCTCCTACATGTCAAATTAAAAATACAAAACACAATTAGTTCACTGGAGTTTCTTTTACCAATTTTAATGAGCACAAGAACCCTAAGGTCCTGATTCTTGAAACAAAATTATACAAACAGAATAATCTAAAAAATGGTCATCCTAACATCTATTTTCCTGTTTTCTTATTTTGCAGCATATAAAAATGACCATTGATGCTAAAATCCTAAGTACCTCAAAAATTTCACATATTTGCTACCAATCTTTTTATGTAATAGTTCAACGTTAATTCCAAGGTGACAGAAAGTATGATATATTGCAATGTAGGCTGGCAATATCTGAACTGCTTTACATTGATTCTGGTTACAGGTTCAGAATTGTTATTGGTTCAGATCTTATTTTTTCAAAACACGTTATGGAAAAGCAAAAGGAAGATTAAGACATAGAAGAAACAGAGATGTGAATTACATATGTATACTCACTCTTTCGATTCACGGGTCTTCTTAGTAAGATGTTGGACAAGTGTGTCATAGCCAGATATTTCACCCTGATTTTGAGCAGAGGTACATTTTTCTGTTTCTTCTTCAATCACAGGTCCCACAGTATTTTTTACATATTGTCTAAGGTATTTCACGAACTCATAGCTGCAAGAAACATGCAAAATTAAAATTAAAAAACATCTCCTTGAATTCACCATGAAACATTTTCAACATGATATATCAACAACCACTACCTTCTCTCGCAGTAGATCTGTTACTCTGAGGTAAGAGTTTATGACTTGCATAGAAATAAACTTCAGGAGTGTGAAATAACACATTACAGTTTTATTTTCTTCAATATGGTCATTATCAGCATATTGCAGGAAGAAACAATACCAAACAGAAGAAACAAAACAAATAGTTTACCAAACAGTAAAATTTCACTTTGTGCTTCTTCTGGAAGTAAAAATCCACTCAGTAAAAAGGTTAAGGTTTTGTTGGCAAAAACCAAAGAGTATCAAGAAATTTCAAATTCCGAAAGAAACGTTCCTTGTAGCCCTCTGAACATAAGAGTGCTTAAGAGTATAAACTGTCTGGTATTATTATTTATGCATTATACACACAAAATTAGAAGTTACACAGAAAACAGGGTTTATAAATTAGAGCATATGAGAATACCTATGGCTTAGAAAATTCTATGTGTCATGACTGTACACAGATGTCAGTCAAATTGACATAACAGCCGTATGTGAGTACACAAACACATTAAATTCAAGGATTTAGCACTTTGCAGTCTAATGATCAGACAACCACAGATATTTGCTAAAAGAATAGAATAATCAGAGGGAGATTTCAAACTAAAGACTCTCCCTGAGTCTTCCAACTTAGTATTAGCTATAGAAATTGGTAAAGAATACTGACTGCTCAGAATAAACCAGCTTTTCTTTTCGGCTAGTTTTCTGATTTGTATAGAGGGCTAGGCAAACAGAAACACACAAAAAAGTAATCATATATTAACAGCAGATGCATCATTTTATTTTCATTGTATCAAATGTAGATGTGTTAATTCATGTTAACTTGGATAAAAAAACCCAAAAACCAAACAACAAAGCACACAAAATTGTATCATGATAGATACTTCCTCACTGGATTGCATACCTCAGCTTCCATCAGGTATGTCAGTATTTTTCGTCTCCCCTACCTTTCCATTCTTGTTCTCAGTGAAAGTAACAGAAATACATCTCAAGAAGGATGCAAAACATGTTTATTTCTGTTTTCGTTTGCGAAATTGCACACAACTCTCCACGGCATAAAAGCTCACATAAACTTTTTCCCTTTTGTTTTATAAGGGCAACATTTCCAGCATATGTATGTTTTTGCAGTGACTCCTTCACTCTGAAATATACAGCAGCCACATCACTATTCAGACCACTACTTTTATGTCTAATGTTCTAGTCTTCATCTTCTGCATTATTCTTCCACCTTAGAAACGTTTTGTAACAATTAGGTGTTTCAGCAATGACAGTACTACTTCACAAGCAGAATCAATTCAGACTGATCTGGTAGGTCTTACAAGGGAATCACTCTTGGGCTGGTGTTAAAAACACCTCTAATGTAACAGAAAACATGCTACTTATGTAGTGTAAAATCCTGATGTCTACTACTGCACAGAAGTGTTGTACTTGATTCAATTTTCCTTTTCATTTGCTTTCTGAGGATCCTGCATTTCTGTCTTTTCTACATCAAAGTGGGAACAAAGGATAAAGTAAGGCCTCAAAATCTGGTATAATTACAGAAACAGTACTGATCAAAATGCTGAGCTGAACTAGAGCATTGGACAGTCCAAAAGCACGCACTACTAATAACGGAGCTTGCAATCTGGATGGATGGGTTAAGAAGAAAGTTTCTTAATGGCCTCACTTATAAATGACCACATGACCTCTCTGACTTTCCATGAAAACCAGTCTGTACTGCCATGGGTCACAAACAAGACAAGAATACCTCCAGAAATATTCCAGCACCAGATAATAATCCTCATGTTCTGCATTTAGAGATCACTTGATTTTCCATTAACTGTAAACTAAAACTGATCTCACGAAAAGAAAGTATCTTTAGGATCACCAATTTTCTAACATACAGGAAAGAGTAACGGATGTCAAGGTTTCACTGTTGAAAAAGGAAAAGATATATAGGCATTGCTTCAACCACTTACAGACTTTACTCCCTCGCCCTGCGTATTCTATTAAGTTCTCAGAAAAAATTATAGAAATGATTTAAATTTTTTTTGTTTGAGCTTTATTGTATATATATTCTCTAAATATTTTTTTCTTTCAGAATTACATGTATCTTTCAAATTTGATATGCTTACAACCAAATTCTTTTACTCTCATGCTTGTCCCCAGCAACCTACTACTCAAAATTCACAAGAGTACTAGCAACAGTGTAATCCAATATAATTTGTAACAAAAACTAAAACTGAGCTAAAATATCTTTTAAAGTATTCAAACTTTAAAACACATGCAAGTTTCAAAGTTTTAAAATTACAGTGAAATTCTAGATAAACCCTCGTTCTATTTCACTTAGTTACTTTTACCTAACTCCTACCACTGAAAAAGCAATGCCAATATCTAAGTAAACTTAAGAGATTGTAAATAGTGCAACTTCTGAAAAAACTGACAGGGAACCAGCTTTCTCAGAAGAAGTCAGGTCACAGAGCTCTGTTCCTTATTAAAATGCCTTCAGGACATTTCAGCTTGATATTCTCTTGGCTTGTCATAAAATGTGTACTAAAAATCTCCCATGTAGTAAAATATAATCAAGTTATAACATCATGGAAAGGAAAGAGGACCGTGGGATCTGGAAATCTAGATGGCATGCAAGTGAGGTCACATTGTCAAGTCTGACTTTACAGAAGTGTGACAGGGATACATTTCTGCTTTACTTAAAACATAAATTAAAAGAAAGACAACCTGATAAAAGAGACATGTTCAGTAATATGGGCCAGAGAGAACAATCACATACAGAAGCCAAATGGCCCTCTGAAAAAGTACTCTATTTTGAAAAACAAGATGACGTTGTCTAGCAGGTGTCACATATACTGAAAGCCTTCAGTGACTACTTCTTCTACCTCCTTTTCACGGGTGCATTTAGTACATTCCACATGCACATGCATCAGAGCTTCGTGAATTCCTCTCTCACAAACAGCTCATGAATTACTACTACAGTAAAAATATATTAGCACGAGTGGAGTGGGAAAAAAAGCAAACCAAGAAAATGGCAACATTAATTTTATTCTTTAAATTAGCATCATCTGAGAGTTGATTAGTGACAGAAATATCTATATATGTATAAATACACACGCATTTACAAAGTAATATAAAGCATAGACTTTTCCCAACTGTTAATACAGTTTAACACATACCAACTTCTTCAAAAGACTAAAAATAGCAAAAATATTTTTACTTGTGAAAATTCTCATCTGTTTCCTCCAAATGCAAGAGAATTTCTTCTGCACATTCTACTGATGGGGCTCCAGTGATTTTTTCCTTCACACTCTGCAGCAACTGTCTAAGCATAGATTGTAATAGAGCTTCATCTTCACTTGTAAAGTGAGACATCTGTAGAAAACAAATAGAACAATAAGAAACTCTCATAGCTTTGTTTTTCCTCAAGATGCTAAGAGAAGCACAAATCCCTTACGTTGCCACTTTTTTACTGTTATGAATAGGATTTTCTATCAAAAGACACCATCATAGACAGGAAATATTTGATGGACCTTATCTTCAGAAACAAAACAATCTTATCAGTTTCAGTAAACTCCTGATATTGTAGCATAATATTCTTAAAGGAGCGATTACATTAAGAAAAGCCTGAATATTCCTATTTGTACTTGTTTGAGAACTTGCCCATCATATAGGCACAAGACCACACTGTAAGCTAAAAAAATAAAAAGGAGGGAAGGTTTTACAGATGTAATGACTGTACCTTGATAAGAAGATTTTGTAAGTCTCTCACCTGCTTCTCATCCACTATTACTACCCAGTTCTGACTTTGGGATCCCTCTACACAGTGCTACTGCTGTGCCCATGACTGAAAGCTTTTGCAAGTGCCAGGTGGAATTATCAGAACTGTTTAATTTCCCTGTGCTAATCAACTGCAGTGTCTTGACAGAACCCTGTCAAATTAAACTGAAACTGCTGGGAAAAACTGGGAGGAGCAGAAGCAGCGAGAAACTGGAAACATCTGTCAAATCCAGAAGACAGACTATCAATTAAATTTTCAAGGGCTGCAAAACAAGACAAAAGCTCAATTCTGATCTTGATTAATTAATGGCTTAAAAATCTTTATATGCCATGGAATACTTTCAAACCTCAGTGGCAGTTCTAGCTTATATATTTCTAGCCTATTTAAGGAAAAATTACTTAGAGAAATTTGACTTTTTTGAATTAAAAATTAAAGACTCTCTAAGCACCTGTGAATAAACAACACACACACACTTGGAAGAGACAATATAATAAATTACTGTTTAAGAATAAAAGAGTATCAACCAGCAAAAAAAAAAAAAAAAAAAATCAAAGCCATACAGTACCAGCTGAAGGAAGCATCTTTTACTAAAGGTAACAGTTCATCAAGCTAGCTCTTCTCTGTGGTAAGTAGCAGAGTTACAGAACATTTCATTTTGATCCAACATAATTCAATATTAATTCAATTATCTTACCAGAAATTTCATTAAAATAAAATCAGAGCAAACAAACAAAACACCCCAAATCCTTTGCAGCAATCTTAAATTTGCAGCCCTCTTTCTTATAGAATCTCAAGATACTTAATCAAAGTCAATGCATTTTTAGGTCTATATAAACATCAGATAATACCATAATCCCCTGGGGGGAAAAAAAATCACCTAGTATTTTGGTATAACTAGGGATTTTTAAAAGCACAAAGTATCCAGGTACTGGCTGGCTGGCAGTGCAAAGCCCCGTTCAAATTATTCATAGAGAGAAATCATGAGAACATTGCAGCTTCACCTCCAGTTTGCCTTGGAAAGTCATACCTGACTTATGTAATCACTAACAAAGATAAATATCTTGCATTTCATTTGTAAAGGTTTGTGATTTGTTGTGCTTGGGGTTTTTTTGGTAGTTGTTGGTTTGGGGGTTATTTCCCAGTAAGCATATCCCCACTCAGCTTCCAGGCAACATTTAAATGGTCGTTTTCTCCCTAAAATACAGCTTTACCCCAAGTCCAGTTAGGGCCCAGTTAGGGCAGTCTTTTCAAGGTCCCAGAATGCAAATCCTGCCCCACAACCCAGGGGACGATTCAGAAGCGGCCTGTTATTGCCAGCATTTATCCTTGCACAAACCTTCGCCTGAGCAGGGAAGCAGTTTTAGTAACAACCCAAGGGGAGCAGTTCCCAGAATGCAAGCAGTGCGAGAATTCCTACCCCCTCTCGCGCTTTACCGCCCGTCCTTCGGCTGCGCACCAGGGCTGGGCGGCAACCAGGATTCCTGGGACAACCCACGTACAAGGAGAGCAGCCGGTCTCTTCCCAAGAATCGGGAGAGCCTAAGCCTGCCCAGGTGCTTCCCTCAGCTACCGCTGACAGCGCGGGCGGGCTCCGCCCGGGCACCTCGGATGCGCTCGCCCCACGCACCCGCTCAGCTCGGCCACGCTCCCCGCGCCCCGGGAGCCCCGCATCCCCAGCCCCGCTCAGCCCTCGGGCGGCACCGTGCGCGGCCCCGGCCGGCTCCCCGCTCGGAC
>VYZQ01018767.1:32751-52904 GCA_013400655.1 Mystacornis crossleyi
TACTAACAGGGTGTCAGGCTGTATTCTGATTCTGTCAGTAGTTTCTTTTGTACTATTGCATTTTATTTTTTCTTTCTATTAAATTGTATTTCTGACTTGGAGCCTCTCACTGGTTTTGCTTTCAAACCAGAACACCTGAGTAACAGAGGACCATTGTTACCATGCTGATAGCTCTTCATCTTTTTGGATTATGTGTCTTTCATTTTAACCACAAAGTGTTTTTCTGAGCTAAAACCTTCTCTTCAGTGTTAACTTATGAATGCAAGAAACTGTATTTTACAGGTCTGTGATTTGCATTCTTTCTCTTTCCCATAACTGGCATACTTACGGCTTCTTGCCACCAAAGCAAAAGCTTTCCTCTGTCTCCTTTGCTTTTTTGCTTTCAGTTTTGCTTGAATTTGCACTAGGAATAGGAAAGTGGGAGAGGTACTTGAGGTTGAATCCTTGCAGCTCTAATCAGAACTCCATGAAGGGGCTGCCAACTGTTATTCACTTCCCTCTGCTGTCCCAGGTTCTTCTTCCTCCCTCTTCCTTGACTCAGCTTCCTTTGATCGTCTCTCTTCCCTTCCCTATCAGTTTCTCCATGAGGTACATAGCCCAGAGTTGCTATTCTCTTTTATGCCTCCACCATTCTCCTGCCTGTCCTCCTCCCTTACTGTTGTTTTTTTTTTTTTTTTCTTTCCCTTGTTAGGCGTAGAAAGGTCAGGGCCTTGTCCTCTGGGCTTTCTTGAACTTTGGGTGCTAGCCATAAGTTCATTTCACTATGGCAGAACGTCAGAGTCTATTTAAGTCAGTGGAAAGACTCCAAAAATTTCAGGGAGATTTCGGTACTGGCCGTGGGACCATGGCTATGTTGGTCAGAATTTCTTTCTGTAGCAGCCTTCTCCAGGAATCCAGGGGAATGCCATGGCTCACCCTCATTCTCCAAAACAGTTGCTCACTGTTATAGCAATGGTAACTACAGTAGCAAGAAACTCTTGACTTGTTTCTTGAGCTATTGGAAATATTACTTTTTCATTGAACACAGTATTATGAATTTTTGCTCCCTGTCCACGAAAAGACCCTATTTTTAATAAGAAAGTGGCCAACTGATTCATACAATCCACTTTTACAATGATGCCTCACATACCAAATCTTCCTATGGCATGCAATTTCCTTAATTTTTCATAAAGAAAACCAGAAAATGCTTATTCTTAATTTTTACTGATACTTACCCAGTTGTTTCCAGTTTTACTTTATCCATATCATATGGAGGTTAACATTTTTAAAGAAGTATCTGTGACTGGTTACATTGCCCTTCAGTCAAGCCCTTGCTAAGTCTGAGGTATTCAACAGCTTTAATTGTGTCTTATAACTAGTCCCAACATTCTGACCATTTCTGTTACTCGTCACTGAACTTCCTAATTTAGTAATGTTTTTCTACTTCTTGAAAGTAGTTTAAAAATTCTTGACCTATTAGCCAAATTATACTATTCAAAGTTCAATATTTGACTGGTAAATTTGTGTAACAAGGTGGGCATGATGTATTAATATTTTTTAATGAGCTATTGAAGAAATTATTTCACATATCTTGGAAAGCCTAATTTTCTTCTTGGCACATATATCCTAACTATGCACAGCCGAGTATTCATGAGTTCTTGGCTTAAGTTACACAAGATCTTTCCTCCGTAATATTTTTTGACAGTTACCTCTGATTTCAAGATACAATTTTTTCAGCCTTTAAGGCTAAATCAGGATATTCTCTGGAGTATTTTATTTCTTTCTGATAACTAGAATTTCATGTGTTTTTAAATCCTTGGGGTTTATATGCTGGATTTGTGCTTTAAAGTTACGTCAAATGAAGATAGTACGAAATCTGTGCAAGTTGATCCACAAATTACATTTTGTTGGTTGATATTTATAATCCTCTCCTCTCATTTTACTGTAATTTCTCAGCTGTAGAATTATTTTTTTTCTAATTCTTATCCCTGCCAACTTAAATGTCCAAAGTAATTTAGTTTATTTAAAAAAAAATCATGATCCTTCATCATGTAAAAAAAGAGGTCACTGCAACATTGATAATTTTGCTATTTTAGATAGTCAAAGAATGATAGTGTGAGGCAGACCAGCCATTTGTTCAGTGCTGACTATGAATTGGAGCCACGACAGAAGACAATTGTTCATGTCAAAACCAAATCATCAAATAATTTATCAAATCTGATTTAGAATCCAAGAGAATTGTAAAGAGGATGAGACAAAGGAGATAATAAAACATTTTTGAGAGATCTCTGATGTTATCTTGTTCAGGCAAGCACATGGTAAATTGTCCCATCTGCTTCTAAATTTCAGCCTTGGATGGAATTCCTAAATTAAAAAAAAAAAAAAACAAACAAACAACCAAACAAAAAAAAAAACCAAAAAAAGCCACCAAAAAACCACAACCAAAAAACCCAACAAAACACTCCCCCGCCCCAAACAAAACAAAACAAAAAAACCCCAGAAAAAGTAAACTGATTAAAAATGTATGTCCAAATACTAGCAAAAAGTAGTAGATTGGGTCATAGAATAATAGATTAGCCTAAGTTGGAAAAGATAGGAAGTTCATATGGTTCAAACTTTCCTGTCAAAGGGAGCCTCAGTGACATTATCTAGCACCCTGTCCACCTATGATGGAGACTATCACGTAACTGGGAGATTGTTCCAATGGCTAATTGTTCTCACTGTGAAAAAATTATTTCTTATATCAAGATTAAACCTGTCCTTATGGAGCTTGAGCCCATTGTCCTTCATCCTCTCCATGTCAGTGTGGTCACTTGCGAAGTGACCTTCTGTCTGCCTGGTAACTGCCCTTTAAGTTCTAGAAAATTGTGATGAGGTCACCCTTGAGTCTTCTGATGACAGAAAAGGCCTAATTCCTCCAGTTTTTCCTTGTAAGTCAGGTTCTCCAGCAACTGAATCATCTTTGTGACTGTCCTTTGGACCCTCTCTAGTCTTTTCATGTCTTTTTTTGAATTGTGGAGTTGAAAACTAGACACAGTTGTTGAAGCACATCCTCATGTTTGTTGGCTAATACCACTGCAGATAACCTTCAGAGATGTAATGAAGAGTTACACTCCTTTTACTATCTTGAAACTCAGCTAAATCTTGGCTTTTATTCACTTTGCCTTAATAGTATTCTTGCAGCTTTTTATACAAGACTCTTTATATACATATATATAGTTTGCAGGGGGATTTTGAGGAGTATGTAAAGTTGATGAAATACTTCTTTGTCCTGTTAAATTCTGGTAAGTTCTTCTGAGATGTAAATGCCCTGATACTGCCATTTTCCTTCTTTAACACATGGACCACAAGAAAAGACTATGATAGCAAGCTGAAATACTCACAGACCATGAAACTTTGGCTGGGCTGGTTCAGAAGCCAAGGCAGAAGACAGTTATTCTTTCTAATGGAATCAAATATGCAATGCCAAAATACACAGTTAAGACTGGAATTTGCTCTGTCTCCAAATCTGCTGCGGTACCCCAAAAATTTGTGTGTTTCCCTGAAGTATGATATACAGAGCAAGAGGGGGAGATGAAAATCTGAGTTCTTGTTAATTGTCTCCCAGACAGACCAGGCAATGCAATCCCCGTTTCATCATGTTAAACTACATGGGTATGGAGAAGGGAAGGAAGGAAATAAAGTTATGGCAAAACTGTTTTGGGCAATGACACATAACCTAGAAGTGTCTCAGAACTTAGCAACTAGAGATATGTTACAGATCCTTCCCTTTCACTATTGCCAGGAGCCTCAGTCATTCACCAGGGCTGCAGTGCCCAGGTGCTGTCTAAACACAGAAGAAGCAGTCCCTGTCAGTTTACAATCACAGAATAAAAATAATAGGAGAAAGCAAGAAGTAATATGCTAAAAAATATGTATTTTCCAGGTCAGAATTCAGAAATTTCAAATGAACTTGTCTTGCAATACCAGCTTTCAGACATTTTAGTAGGCACTCATATACCAGGATCGGGCACATGCCCCAAACACAGGTTTTAATACACAAAGTAATGTATTTTCTAACTTTTTTGGTCTTTAACTTTTCAAACCATAACTCATGTTTCTTTAACAATAGACAGTTAAAAGTACGCAAATAAATGTATCATTCTAATAATAAATGAAAATAAAGGCATTGTTTTGTACTGAATTTAAATTAATTTATTATGGTCATCACTTGTCTTCTGGATAAAAAAAGCTTCCCTCACCTATGTTCATAGATTTCAGTAGCTTTGATGGGATTTTAAAAACTAAGCCTTAAATTCTGCTGTCAAGCAATGGACAAAAGATCTTATGAAAGAACTAGAATTTAATGAATTGGACTCTTGAACATATCAACTTTAAATGAAGTTCATTGATTAATTAAATGTTGTATCCACTCTGAAGATTTCAAATCCATCTAGTAGTAGAGAAGGAAATGCAATACAATCTATTTTACATGGAAGTTGGAACAATTTCTACCAGTTAGAGTAGTCTCCAGACTGCTGATCCCAGGGAAAACCATGGAGCAAGTCCTCTTGCAGGACATTTTGGGGCAGGTGAAGAAGGAAGTGATTGGCAAGAGACAGCATGGATTTTCCAGGGAGTAATCAATCATACCTTACCAAGCTGACAGCAGTCGATGCCATTTACCTTGACTTTAGCAAGGCTTCCAACAGAGTCTCCTACAAAATTCTTGGAACTAAGTTGAGTCATTACTCTGTGGATGAGTGGACAGATAGTTGGTTAAAAAGCAGTTGGATGGTTGGGCTCAAAGGACAGAGAGTAATTAGAGGATTGTGTTTACCTGGAGGCTGGTGGCAGTGGAGTGACCTGGGACCTGTTCTGTTTGACATCACGGGAGCACCCCAGTCTGACCTCAGCACTGAGCCTTCTGTAGCAGGGCTGCAGCAAGGACCTCCCAAGCTTTTTTATCATATAGCCTTTGTACAACTGTCAATGTCTGCGTTCTGTAAAGGATATGTTTAAAAATTAAACTTTTTTTTCTTTTTAAAAGACTGTTCTTATCATGTAAGTAAATTTTTAAGTTGCTTACAGTAGGCACCGGGCATGACTGAGCTCTGTTGAGGTTGAACAATATGTTACTTACACTTGAACATTTAATCTAGTGTAGACTCTAAATGGAGTTCTTTGAAATGAGGATTTAATTTTAAATGTCAGAGAAAAAGAAAACAAAATCAAAGTATTAGGAATAGATCTATTTACTAATAAAAGAGACTTGCTAAGTGGCAACCCTACTTACTAGAATTTGAACTTATTTGCCAGAATGAGCGCTGAGTCAGAAAAAGTAATTCTGAAACCAGATGATACAAAAAGCCAAATTCAGCACTCAAATGTATTCACAGAGCTATCATTTACTGGGAACAGGATTGGCTCAGAGCATGGAAATGAATAACCCTTTGCCAAGCAAAGAAAAACTGAGACAAACTTCAGAAACCACATCACAGGAGCATTTCCCGATTGTGACTGTGGTTGTGGTGTGGTGGTCTGCTGAAGTGAGGCAGAAGAGAAAAGCATGAAATCGGACAGGAAAATGTGTCTGCAGGCACCAAGCAGTAAGAGGGCTGAAGCACAGTGGCAAGATGCCTCACTGACTGTAACTCCTTCTTAAAAAGCTGAAACTACCTTTTTAAAAAGTTTATTAATTCTTTACAGTCATTTGAAGAATTATGGATGGATGTGCATTGTAAAAGTGATAACTCTGCTAGTTGAATCATAGACATATTCCTCCTGATCAGGCGTTTTGCTTTCCTGTACTGTTTTTCCGTTTCCACATGTGTGACAATTGATAACTTGTGTTACAGAAGGTCAATCAATAGACCTGTTTTCACTACATTATTGAAGGTTGCTTTAAATAGTTTTATTAACAGTAAGGAAAGTGAAACTAACTTAACATGAAGATATAAGTTGCTGTGTGATCAATTAAGAGTTATTTAAAATATTTTTAAGATTATTGAACTGAATTAGGCTGTACAAATTTGGAGAGGCCAAAAAAACCACAAAGTCTAAATTTGCCTAGATCTTCAGGACAAAACACTAAATCTAAAGCAGTTATTTAACTAATGAATGTTTGATTCAGGTTTTGAGGAGACACTGGAGAACAATTTCAAGAGAAATTCTTATTCTGTAGAATTATTAAATTACTTCTAGACAAGCCAGAGTTAATTTCATTCACATCCCTAACTTTTTGGTTTTTTTCTAGGCTGTGAAACCTTTGTCTGGTATTTACAGTGGAAAAAGCTTCTCTTAGTGCTCCTGAGCAGACTTACAGATAGCACTTAACAAGTGTAATGGATCTGAGGAGATGGTGCTGCACTGTTAGCTGAGCTGCCATTTCAGTACAATCAACAGGTCTGAGCACAGTGAATTCTTTTCCTTGCTATTTTTTTTTTCATTGGGGAAAAACCCAGAGTCAGCAATGTGAGTTTTAAACTGTGGAACTTCATTATTTACTCAAAGGATAAATGAAGCCATTAACAATCTAAATCCTTTGTGCTCTGTAGATGCAAGGTGTCTGCAATAGAAAGCTGGTCCCAGGAAACCAGAACAGGATTCCTGCCTACCCAGCAGGGCCTGGAGTGTTTCTCCTTTGGTAACGAGCTCACCCTAACAAAGTGCACAGTACAGCGAACATCATACAGTCTGCATGCCAATGCCTGTGGCCACTGATCTGGCTACAAAGAGAAGTCATTAGACCCACACTGATTATGCATGTACTGAGCAGGAGATTACCAGCAAGAGCAACAGCAGTTCTATCTAGTAATAAGGTGATGTGATGGTGGCAGAAATGTTTAAGAATAGGTGTTTCCATTGCTTTAAACTTTTGCTTCAGCATAGCACCACCGTGCCTCATATTCCTAGCCCCGCTCAGCGTTCAGCTTGTGTCTGACTAGTACAAAGAACAGAAACCCACAGTCCACTGAAGAAAGCAAGCAGGCAGTGTTCCAGTGTCCAGTGAGCCATATGAACTTCTGACAGCTCAGACAAACCAAACATTTGAGCTGGACATAAAGTTCCCACTTTTTCACCAAGGAGGACAGTGTTTGGCAGTGCTGCATCCTTGTTAAACACTGGCTGTACTCCTTGCTATGTGTGCTGTGTCTGTGTAGGCAATTTAATGAAAAGTCACAGCATCCTCTCCTTGTCCTTTGTCTAATGATGATACATTTCTGTCCCGTATTACAGCTTCCATTGTAATGATACAAAAAAAAAAAATTAGAAGCATGAAAAATTGATGGGGCTGTGTGTTTGCTTTAAAAACCACTGGCATATTCAGATATGTTTAATAAAATGCGATGTGAAAAATTATTTTTCTATGCTAATTAAGTACAGATACTGTAGTTATGGTTTGATCTGCTCCAACACAGATCCTTGATGGTCTTTTCTACACTTCCCTCATTTTCTCATTGTGCTTCTAGCTAAGATTTCCTCTTAATTCTGAGTTTTTGGCATTGTTTAGTGCAATTGTAACTCTTGAGGAACACTCAGCCCTCACTGCACCCTGAGCATGTCTTTGGAGGGCAGAGACAACAGAAAATGAATTATAGCTACACAGTGGTTTCTCAATGCATTTTAATACAAGACTGGATACAAAGAAAACAAAATCTATGGCTTGAGTGGCAGGAAAGAAGTGGGTGCATCAACGATAAAGGAAAGGCAGGGAGGCTACATGTGTGCTTGAATTGAGAGGTTATTTCTGCCACATGGATTTTGCAGTGGTTGCTGGAGGCTTGAAACAAAACACCACCTAAATTTGGTTATTTAAAGTGATAGTAGCAGCACCTTTAATGCAGCAAAACACACTGTGGTTCTTGTGTAAATTTTGATCACTCTGTAAGTGACTTGACTAATTTCAGTGAGGTAGCGTATGGAAGAAGGTTCCACTATGAGGAGAAAGGGGATGGCCATTCAGAGCTCCCTCTGAGTGCTTATTCAGAGTGACACACTGTGAGGATGTTAAGGTGGAGATGTAGGTTTTCAGAAATGATAGTTGATTTTTGGGGTGTTTTAAGTGTTTTTCAGGAAGCTTTGGTGGGGGATGCTTTTTAAGAAAAGCTGTGTATTCATGCCCCACAGAGCTTTGTGTCTCCTTTGCACACATCACTGCCAGACACTGCTGAAAAGCTCAGGCTACCTTCTTGCATCAGTTCTAGGTGATGGGAGAAGCCTCCCAAAACTAATTAAGAGAGCCACTTTAGCATCACAAGAAAGAATATCTTCTGTGAATAAAACATGCCAACTTCTGTTTGTGCACCCTTCCTCTCCAGCTAATGGCATCTGTTCTGTGAGTGTGCCAGTTTATCCTGTAGTTCTTGTCCATAACAGCAGGAAATTGAAATTTGAAATTTCTACTTAAGAAAACTGAATAAAGAGTTTGCATTCTTCCAGTTCAACTACTTTTGAAAATAAACTCTCAGTATAAGGATGCCTGAAAGCACAGTAAAACCAGCAGCCTCTTGCAGACTCAGAGCAGGTAGTTTTGGCTGGAGTAGGAGCTAGGATTTTTGGCAGAAAGAGAAGAACCAGCATGAAAGTAAGGAGAAAAAGAGAAAAAAGGGTTGGGGAAATTACAGTGAAAGAGGTGAGTTGAAGACAGAGTCACAATGAAATTAAAGATGGCATTAGAAATACATAATGACATTATTTTCCCAGTAGTGCAAAGCTGTGAGCCTGGTGATAGAATAAACTCAGTGCTTAATGCCATCTGCTCTTGCTGATGGAAACAGTGTCTTGCTGGATGTAGCGGGTGGAAGATTCCTGAACATGTTAATGCTATAAGCTGTTCATAGATTAGCATGGTCTGGCACAGAAATGCTTGAATTAGAGAGGGAAATGACTCCTCACAGCAACTTCAAGAGTCCTTAAAGGTCTCTTGTAGATCTACTGCATGCAAGCAAGAGACTGACCCAGCAGTGATCTGAGAACACTGAAAAATCTTTTTCCCTTATGAGATATTCCAGGAGAGTTTTGTAGTGCATGCTTGCCTTGTTTTGTTTTCTTTTTGATGTGGCAGAAACAGCAACCTTTGTGAGAGTTCAGATAATCAGATTTGCATTTTATTTAGCCAGACTCACTGCTACTATTTTGAAAATAACTCGCAATATACTTTTATACTCCAATTCATTATCACAGTATTTGGTCAGCTTTCGGCTAAAAAATAACAGCAAATAAGTTCCTGAAGGAATTCAGAGTCCTTGGGATTTTCTTTTCTTTGGCATTTTTCTTTTTCAGTCTGTGTGATTTTAAATTTTTGAGATTCTTTTGATTTGATTTACTGATTTTTTTTCTTCAGATTTCTGCAATACAGGTTAGGGGTGGCGTGGATTAATACTTGTTAATACAAAGCAGTGTGGTTCTTAGATGAAATAAGGAATCTTTTCTGTTTAAAGTTTTGCTCTATTTCCTAAAAAAAAGTGAGATAATAATACTTTCTAATTTCTTTTTTTTTTTCACCATAACTAGATTCCTTCAGTGAGGAATGCTTTCTCTCCATACACTCGCAAACTTTGTCCTGTGCTTTTCAGCTTGGCACTGCTATAAATCAGTTTCCTCCATAGTAGGCATTTTACCTTATAAACATTTGCATACACTGAGCACCTCTTCTCAAAAGTGTCCTGTGGGGTCTGGTGGGCCCAGAAGCACTGGGGACCAAGGGAGTCCATTGCTGGGCCCACCCCTAAGGACAGAAATCCTTCCCCCCCAGGTTTTGGTGCCAGAAAAGGCCTCTCCCACGATGCTTCATTGCATTATGTTAATGTACCCCAGTTGTGCTTCCCCGGTTGGCCAGCTGGCCTCCCTGCACCCTTCTACCCTGTATGTCCCAGATCCAGAAATTTCTCCCTTCCCTGCTCTCCCATTGGACCTTGTTCCTTTGCCACTCCCTCAGAGTTTTCCCATTGGCTCCCACACCCTAGTCCCGCCTATGTATCAACACCATGCACTCAGATTATTAGTCCCTGATGCTTTCCCTACCCCGTATATAATCCTAGAGCTTCCATTGTTCTGTGTTTTTTTGTCAGTGGAACCCTTCACGCATGGGGCTGGAGTAAGACTCTCTCGTGGAACTGTATATGAAGCCGCTTCCTGTCTCTTTGCCATCGAGTTGGTGAAGAAACTATCCGGTGTGTGCGTGTGTATGAGTGTAGTGTCTTTGCCGAGCGGCTTTCTGATGGAGATGCTTTCGGTCACGGCACCCCACCAGAACACCCGAATCGACAGTGTCACGCTGTTAGTATTGATTTTTTTCAATTTAATATTTTCCCATGGCTTTCTCAACCTTCAAAGTTCTTTAATTTACCTAATTTAACTCTGAAAGCTGACTGATTTGCATCTTCTCTTATTATTAGTAAGTGTCCTGATGGGTAAATCTGAAGTCATTTAGAACTGTAAATATCAAACCCGATACAGGCAAACACTTAATTTGTTTACAGTATTTACATTAACAGCAACTTTTCAGTGGAACTGTGTCGGTGATTGAAATTCGGATTGAATCTGAGTCTGGTTCTGGTTCCTGGATCTGAATCTTTCTGAATAGTTTATTCAAAGGAACAAGCTGGTTTTATACCCTTCCCCAAGACACAGCTTCATGGTAGCTCTCACCACACAACCCATCCTGTCCTGCACATCAGCAATGCACCTTCTAAATGTCCTTCTGTGGGGTGATCATGCACTGTTGACCTGTCTGGCTGTCCACTTCCAGCGGGCTCCTCCCCAGAGGGGTCTGCCGCGTGACACCTCCTCCCTCCCCCCAGGGCCTGTGCTGCCATGTGCTCCTTCGTGCTGCCATGTGCTCCTTCGTGCTGCCATGTGCTTATCTTTCCCCATACAACTGGATTATAAACCAGCTAGTTTATACAATACTGAAGCGAGTTCTTTTAGATTATTCCAAAGGCCTAAGAATAACAAACAAGGCAAAAATTNTGCCATGTGCTCCTGCGTGCTGCCATGTGCTCCTTCGTGCTGCCATGTGCTTATCTTTCCCCATACAACTGGATTATAAACCAGCTAGTTTATACAATACTGAAGCGAGTTCTTTTAGATTATTCCAAAGGCCTAAGAATAACAAACAAGGCAAAAATTAATTCTTTAACGGAGAGGCTGCTAGCTAAAAGAATAAATAAAATCTGAAAGGGTTTAGTAGCATAGTGGTAAATGGATAGAAGGCATGCAGGCAATCCAAAATTATTTGATTTGTCTCCCTGTTTTTGCTTATTTTATACCACCAAGTTAGTCCATTGAAAGTCATGCTCCATTTATAATATTCTAAATGATCGGTGAATCTGTCAAAAATGACATTCAAAATGTCTGTAAGTACCAATCATGTAAACTGGAGCCCAAAGGAAACACAAACTGAATTACCCAGGGTGAGGACCATGTTAAGAGATGGAGTCATAGACTTCATGTTAAATTCCTCTTCTGCCAGGCCTCCTTTGGAATGTAACTGCTTACCCCTTTTCCCTGATGGACTGCAAGTGACAGAAGTCTGTCAGGGACTCCAGTGTTCAGGGGCTCTTGCAGCAACTGCCAGCCTTTGCTTCAGCTCTGTGTACGTATGGGTCATTAATTTCCACATCATCAGTGCTGAGAATGAAAGCACAATTGACAGTTGGTTAAAACTTTCTTTTTAGTGAACTCAAAGGAATCTCATATAGTTGTTTCCGTCTCTATTTGGTCTCTTAGCGATGGTGTGTGGGCAAGTGTTGATCTGTTGGCTATCTGAAGCACCCTGCTGTGTAGAACTGGGCAACGCAAAACCATTTTATTTGGTATTTGTGAATTGTCATTGGCAATGAGGACTGTAAAGTACCCTACAGATGTAGGGAACATGATTTGTAACAACATAAAAATAACAATTGGAAAATGGTCCATCTGTTAACAAAATGCAGTTTTTATTGTAGAGCGATTCACAGGAAAGTTCCTGGGTTAAGTGTGGCCTTCTTTTGCTGTATTACAATACATTATTATGGGTAATTATTTTGAAAGCTATTGTGGGACAATAAGCATCAAACTCAGTTATCTATAAATGGCATTTAGTTTGAGATATTCTTGGGCACCGTGTGTGGTATCCAGATGCTCCAGAACAGTATAGGCATCCTGTTTGTTCTGTGTCACATCTGCCAGACACACGCACATGTCTGAAATGCCCTAAGGCATCCCAAATGGCACAAGGTGTCTGTTTTAGTCTACTGAATCAATCCTTCTGTGTTACTTTCAGGTGAGCTTGAGCTGAAGCTGGGTTTAAGCTAACTAAAATAAGGACTAACTTCAGTTCAACTTAAAGGAAAGTCTTGTCAAAGAGCTGAGCATCTCCTATATTTCTATTCTGTCTTTCTCACAGTCCTATGAATATCCTAAGTGCACCAAGTGGCCCTAGCCACCTGTAAATATAGCTAGTCTCAGCATGTGTAGTTCATGCAACTAGATTTTATCCTTAGCATCTACTTAATTTCTGTTTAGGCTCCTACATCCATGATGTATGAGTATGAACAGGTATATGAAACCATACCTGTCGCCGAAGTCTACTGTGCTAGTTCAGTCTATTTGCTTTTCACTAGTACACTCATCCCCCTTAACTCTGAGGCACTTAATGCAGAATTTAGTTACAGTGTGGTGAACACAGAAATTAAACAAATGAAAATGAAAGACAATCAATTCCTTCTCTTTATGTTTTAAATAAAATACAGGGGCTTATGATTTCTGATGGGAGGATCAATTTAGCCTTGTCTTATTTAGCAGTGTCTTATTTTAATGTGCTTTTTAGAACAGAGAAAACCCCCTCCTCTCATACAAGTTTTCTCCTCCAAGTCACATCTCGGTTACAATCTGCTATTCTTATCAATTTTGAATTTTCCCAGGTAAACTCAAGTTAGAACCCATAGTTTTTGTTTTCCAAAGATTAAAAAAAAAAGCTAGTTTTCTATATCAGGAAAATACTTCTTCATAGGTAACAGGAAAAAGGCATGGATGTTTGGCATATTAGCATCTGACTGTAGTTATATTTTAAAATATAACTGCATGAAGTAGAAATGTGATACTTGTCAGGTTCCTACTAAAATAAACACATTTCAGAGCTGCACAGTTCATGTCACCTTGAAGAATTTTTTACCTAGTCCGAGGAAGAGCTCCAGTTCAGTCCCCATCAAAAGTGTGTGTTTCATAGAGAGGGCACAGAACTTAGTTCCAAGCCTCTCAAAGATAAATGGAGCAAGAGCTTTAGGATGTGTCAGTAAATACAATTTTATAATATTCTAGTAACAAATTAGGAGCTGATTTCATTCCATGTTGTACTGAGGTAAATTTGATTGTTACTATGGACCAATGAGCTACTTATGCTTGATAATTGGGCACCATACTGCTTCCATCGAGGTCCCTGAGCTGTGTCAAGGGTGGTCCACAAGAGGTATTCCATAAGAATAAATCCATGCCCTGCAGGTGCCAGAAGAGGTAGGATCAGCAGGAAGAGTTAATGGTGGCTGGAAGGATCAGACAAGCAGATGGCTATATCTCCAGTATGAAATCATAGTGCCTTGGTGGCACAGCCCTTCAGTGCAGCTCCTCCTGACTAAAATTCCTGGTGTCCAGATAGAAATTTATACTCTCGATGATGGCAAATTATCAAATAGGCAAAGAAACTATTTGTAAATAAATATTATCTTATCCGTCAGTTTTTCTCACCTTTTTGCTCCTAATTCATTCTCCATGACAAAGATTGCCAGCCTTTCTCAGGAAAGCAGGCTCTTGTCTTGGAAGTCATCCCACCGAAACTCTATAGGAGTTCCTGGGCAGAAAGATGTTATTCATTTCACTAAAATCATTTAGAAGATGAAGGGCGCTTTTGGAGAAGGCTGCGTCTCCACAACAATCATTGGGACAGCAGCATATGTGGCAATTTGACTGTGACATTAAAACCATGCACCCTGGGCTCTCAGGCAGGTGGCATTGCTAGACTGACATTGCCCAGCTTCTGACAGTTTTCCAGCTTGAGCAGCTGTTGAGAACATATGGGCCTTAAAGTTTCTGTGCTTAGCGAGTCTTCCTCTTGCCTTCTCTTACGTAAACGCACACAGACCACAGCCTGCCTCTGCTGACCACGCTGAACATTCAAATAGCAGATTTGTTTTCAGAACAAGAAAGTCATGGATTCAAGTCTTAATTATTGAATAGCTGTGCTGTCTTTTAACAATTCTGAAACTATTGCCAGTTCTGTGATCTGCTTCTTTGATACTGGTAAAGATCTTATTTGTGAGTGCATTCAGCTACATCTGTATGAGAGTCTGAAAACCCTGAGCTAAAGCACAACTTGCTTCTTCCTGATTATATTGAACATTTTACAGATATGGAAACACTGCATTTTAGTTGACTACCATAATTTAGGTAGAAAGGTAGGTGCTGCAAATTTCAGTGCTAATTAAACAGAATTTTTACAGCAAGAGAAAGTGATACATCCTATTCTTCCAAATATGGGTTCAGTCCAATCTGTCTTTTTAATTGCACTGCACCAGATTAAATTATTCAAATAAATAATAGAAAAAAACTTCAACTAAAGTCCTGCTGAAAGTGCCTTGTATAAAAATGGCTTCATATTATTTTGTTCTGCGTTCTGACAAATACATAGCCATCAATATCCTTGCTTCAGTATGACAGAATTGTTCACATTAATAGCTAGCTATTTGGGTCTCAATATGAATACTTAATTAAAATGTTGATAAAATTGCCATCATGTTTTTAAATGGACAGACCATGAAAAACTACATTACCCTGCAGCATTTTTTAATAATTCAGCAAATTTAAACCTTGAGAATTCTAATAATTAAACTCCAAAATGAAGCACGTGCATAAGCCAGCTATTTCCTCATGCCCCAATTCAAGATAGAAAGAAAATTCAAGTCTTTTGGCAAATTGTGCTTTGGATGGAAGAACACCATGTAACAGATATTGAATGTTAATCCTTCAATAGCCAACCTATTTTGAAAACCACCTGAGAGGAATTCATATGCCTGTGTTTGTGTTTACAGCTGGAGGAAAAGTTGAGGGTAAGGCAGCCAGATCCTAGAATCACATAGAGAATCACTGCTAGGAAAAACCCTGTCTCCACATAAATGGGAGTTTTGATCTCAGAAAGTGAAAAAAAAAAAAAAAAAAAAATTTAAACTCATGGGGCTCAGATACAGGAATAAGGTATGGACCTGTTGATCATTTGGCAGATCACACTAGTGCACTCACCTGTGCAAAAGCTCAGCCTTGGAAGCAATTACTGGTTAACAATCTGAAGCACAGGAAGGGCTAACCTACAGAAGAAATTAGATCAGGGATGACTGGAAGACTTGTGGACCTTCAGGTTTGGGAGAAGGCTTTGAGACCTGCAGACTGGAATATCATTCCGTGTTTAATAATCACAGTCCCCAGATGGTTACCTTAGTCTCCTTTCACCCCCAAATAAAAGTTTGCAGCTGCTTACAAGATGTCAATTATTTTGATTTTTCTAATTGTGAGTTTTGAGGCAGGCTATCCATCCCAGATACAATGGATACCACAGAAATTTTACATTGAGAAAAGCTGAGTCTGTCTTTTAATAAAACCTCTTTCATAGCCATGTCTTCCTTCAGTACATTGCTAGGGCTGGTATTTGTCGAATATGACCCTGGTTGACAAAAAGAGAATAGTTTCCAAAAAAAAAGGAAACCAAATGAGCTAGAATAATGGTCTAGCAAAACCATTAATGGTGCAGCACTGCATGTGTGCACTCCATAGCTTTGCACAAAATTCATAATGAAGGTACTCTTCTTATTAATTATATCCTAACATTAAATCTCACATAAATGAGACACTTTTAGAAATTATCTTTCAAAGTAAGGCCTTACAACTGAGATAATTCCCATTTCCTACATTTATCCATTGTTTACTCCACCCTGAGACATGATCTAAAGCCAAGATTTTTAAGTACTAAATCTGATTTTCAGAACTTTGTTAATCCAGGAAAGTTCTTAAAACTGAGCGGGGCACACTGCTTATTATGAAAGCAAATATAAAACAAGGTAAAAGGACAAACAAAAACCCAAATTGAAAAGGCAAATTGAAAATCTGTGTCAGTGTATAATGATCACAGTAAAACAAATGCCTCAATGTGGTTGTTTCAAGAACAAATCAGATTACATTTATAGAAGTATAACCCATACTGAAGCATTAATTATATCACTATCTCTTTTGTACCATTAATATTTTGTACAGACCTACATGCATTTTTCTTCCAGAAAAAGACCCTTACACTTATGAAGGATGCACCCCTGTTAAGAGTAACTCCATGGTGAGAGTTCCTTCCAGCTACTGGAAATTATCAAATGTATTTTCTGAGGAGAGTTTACTAGAAATGTCTGTAGCAAGATTGAATAAGCTTGTGCATATTCATCACACAGTGCATGGCTTTCAATAAGCCATTTTTTAATTTTTCAAATTTCATCTCTATGTGATATGTTTCTTTTTCAGATTGTTTCATCTTCTTTGATTTGATGTTTAAAAGTCACCCATGCCTTTGGCAATATCTCTTTGTACTGTTCACTTCATTGAGATTGATCTTCATAGCCTTCAAAGAGGACACAAGAAGTGGACATCTTTGATTTTCCTATATGTCAGCTCTCCCCAATACAATGAAGGAGAAGACCCGAGTTGTTGAAATGCAAAATCAGAAGATTTAGAGGTGGAAAGTGCTTTCATTATGTCCTCTCACCTATGGTTTTGCTGTTTCAGAATTGTTGTCTTTTGAGGGTTTGTGTCACAGTTAGTTATAAACAACTCAGGCCATAGAAAGACTGAGAACGAAAGGAAGCTTCCATTCCCTGACAGCTGGAAAGTACTTTCCTTCATTCAAGAGCATCTTTCTACCTTTTATTTTCATTTTCTGTATTTTCTCATCTTCCCTATACCAAACCAAATAATCAGGCAAACAAGAAAATCCTAAACTTTACCATTATCCTCCATTTCTATATATATTACTGGCTTGGAGTTTAGATTGCACTGTTCTGTCTACTATCTCCTGCTGTAGTCTACATTTCCTTCCGGACAGTCATACAGGATAAGTCTTATTATCAGTAATTTTTGCTGAAAATCAAATATTAGAAACAAATTAATATGGGTGTGTATGTCTTCTTTTTAGGGGTGAACAAGTGGAGTACACATGTTCTGGAAGGTTCTTTGTGGGTTTAAGAAGTCAATCAATATAGCAACCACAAACTGTAGTGTACAAATATGTTGGAAATAAGAGTGGAAATTAAAATGTCACAGGAGCATTCTCGAGACATTCTTAAAATACGTTAATGTAAATATTTAAATGGAGTTTTGAGCAGTTGATACTTCTGTAATTATCAAACTGTGCCTGGAAATATCATGTAAATATCTAAATGAAATGTCTAAATTAATTAGCTATTCTATTTACTGTGGTTATAATTTACTATTTCATGACTGCTACAACAACTTCAGACTAATGGAAGTCTTAGCTCTTTGATGGAATTCTTGACTTTTTGTTAATTTGTTTACCCCAGCATTAACTTGTATCTGCAGTAGAAGTGGAGGCCCTCCTGTGTTTTGATTATTTTATAAAGAGTAATAAGAAAGCATTTAAACTTCTGCTTCTTACATCCACCAGTGACTCCACATATTGTCTAAGGTTGTTTTCCTTAGAGCTTGTTTTGTTCTTTTCCCCCAAACGCATACAATGCCCTTTCTAGAAGTGACATCAGATGGGAATATGTCCTCAAGTATCATTACAAGTTGGCACTTTTTTCTATTAACTTACTGTAAAGGAATTTCAATGCTTCTAGAGATAATTGGAGCTCAAGCGATGGAAGTGCTCTTTTTTTTTTTTTCCTGCAGGTAAACAAAATCTCTAGAGAAAAACATTAAGGATTGGCATACAGTCTCTGAAATTGAAATTGTTGTTAAAACAATTGCTCTATCATATTTCCCAGAAGGAATTGACCAAATCAATTACAAGTAATCACTCACTTCATGTGCAACTGACTGACACTTTTAATGAAAAATGTCTGTTGTAGGTTTATTGACAAAAGTATGCGACATATTGTTCCCAGAAGAACCAGAGCATTTTAATAGAGTAATGTGAATGACAGAAAAGAACAAAGAAGACAATTAATGACAATTAATTAGTTGTACTAATAGACCTTGAAAACCCTGGGGTACTAGTCAAATCACTGCAGCATGTAAATGGTAGATGTAGTCTGGGGGGCATCAGGCACAGCATCACCAGCCAGGCAAGGGAAGGAATTCTCCCACTCTGCTCTGCACTGGGGCAGCCTCACCTCGAGTGCTGGGGGCAGTTTTGGGTGCCATGATATTAAAAAAGAGATTAAACCACTAGAGAGCATCCTTGAGGGGAAGCTGTATGAGGAGCAGCTGAGGTCACTTGGTCTGTTCAGCCTGGAGAAAAGGAGACTGAGACACCTCATTGCAGTCTACAACTTCCTCATGAGGAAAAGAGGAAGGGCAGGCACTGGTCTCTTCTCTGTGGTGACAGGTGACAAGACCTGAGGTTGTGTCAGGGGAAGTTTAGGCTGGATATCAGGAAAAGGCTCTTCACACAGAGGCTGGTTGGGCACTGGAACGGGCTCCCCAGGGAAGTGGTCACAACACCAAGCCTCACAGAGCTCAGGAAGTGTTTGGACAACGCTCTCTGGCACATGGTGTCACTCTTGGGGTTGGTGCTGTGCAGGGTTGGGAATTGGACTTGATGATCCTTGAGGGTTCTTTCCAACTCAGCTTATTCTGTGATTCTGTGACATGCAGAAATCCTGGTACCCAAGTTTAAAACAAGGAATAACTTTCTGAGATGTGCTGTTTTTGCTGAAAGATGGTTGATTTCGCAGATGATCCAAGCTGATAGATAGCAAAGCGAGCATTCCATCAACTTTTCTCTTACTGGAAAAACAGAATGAAACAAAATATTGTTGATCAGTTTGTCAAAGTCTGAAAATGTTATTACAAGTTTATATTATGGACCATGATATAAAAGACTTTGAAATCAAGAATGGAAACCCTTCAGAACTCAGTACTTTCTAATTCTCAGATATTCATTCCTGAACTAAGAGAAGAATGGCTATAATGAACCAAGACTCCTGATGTCTGAGTGAAACTTCTTAGTCAATCCTTGCTCTCCTGTACTGAAAAAAAAAAAATGGAAAAAAAAGTGTATTCTTTAACATATATTAGAAAAAGTGTTTGTGTGTGTGTGTGTGTGTGTGTGTGTATACATGAGGATATGTATAGGCTGCTGAAGGTATCAGGAATCAATGAAACAGAAAGGCTGTGGAGTGCCTTTCTGGTTAGGTAGCGGGATCCCATGGAGGGGAATCACAGCTGCCACCGGTCTACAGCCTCCCTTTGGCCTCTAACGTGCCTCACTCCTGCCCATCCCTGCTCCAGCCCCGTTACCCCTTATCCCTGCTCCAGCCCCGCTCCAGCCGCGCGGCGGGGCCGGAGGTCTCCCCTGTCTCGCACCGACCCCTGGCGGGACCTGCGGGAAACGCGGACGTCCTACCTGGCCGCGGCTCCCCCCGGCCAAACTTCTGCCTCCTTCTTGTTCAAAATCCTAGTTTCGCACAGAATAAAATTTTCTCTCTTCAAAATTTTTAGTATCATAATATAGAAATCAATAAAACTTTTTAAGATTAAAAAAAATCTTTATTTTGATCGTTTCATTGTGGTTTTATGTATCTTTTTCTTAAGTATAGAGCTTTTATATTTAGATGTAGGGCAAATCTGAATAAGGACAATATGTAAATTCATATGTTATGTCTTTCAATGTCTTCGAGGTTAATTTGCTGTTTTGGCAGATTATACTTCTTTCTAGCCGCCAAAACTTCAGACCCTGGTTAGGACTGGGATGTCAAAACAGTCCTCGGGCTTTTTGCCCAGTAGCAGTTATTCTTCTTGGCACAAGGTGAAAACTGTGTCTAATATCTCTCTGCAACCTTGGTCTGCAGAGCTGCTTAGAAATGTGAGCTTGTCGTAAAACTGGTAATTAACAGGGACAGAAAGAAAGATTACGCCTCAGCGTAACATTTGGAATTAAGTCAAAGATTTTTAGTTTAAAGACACACAATGTTTCTGGTGCTGAATTATGTTTTGGTCTTTCT